>APFE030722696.1:0-13178 GCA_000404065.3 Pinus taeda
CTCAAGAAAATATCCCATCTCTTTTATCTATCTAGTCTATTCATTCAACTTGGTGTGGATCTCAGTTGTTTGTGGATGTGATGTGTCTCCTACCCCAAATGCATGCACTGCGTTTTTTACCTCAATCCAACTATATCCTCATTCCTTTTTCACCCTCATATTTTCCATCATTTTCCTCACCTTAGTTCTATCATCCCACCTACCAGCTGCAACATATAAATTTGATATAAATTTGATGTCTAACTACCGAGAACATATACTTCATAATCCATTTTGTCACATTTTTCTCATTTCATTGAATTAGAACTTGCCGCAACTCTTTTGTCGACGTCTAAAAAGAAAGGGATACCAAGAAATTTAAATATCTACCTAAATTGAATATACAACCAACTTAATATGACATAGTTTTGGTCCATGGAATGTTCAGACCCTAATGATATATGAAAGATATCTAGGAATTTCATCACATTTTTTAAACACTCAATCTCCTTTTTCCTGTGAGGAAGGGGGATCATTTGGAAAGTGAGCATGACTTAGGTCTTTGACATTTGACCCAATAAATAGATATTTCTTCACCTTACCTAGTGAACTTTCCAATCTAACAAGTATCTAAGAGCCTTTATTGAGAAAGGCCACGACCCGGAAAATTGGAACAAAACAACCCGATATTAAATAAAATCGTTCATTATTATTTTTTCAAAATGACCATAATGAGAATTGTTGATTTTTAAAATGACAAATTGTTAAAAACCAACAAGAAGCACAATTGATATGCAAAGATTATATCACTTGTAGACATGCTTGAAATTTTTATGCCACTTAAAAAACCTTTTAATACCATTTACTAAGTTTTGTATCAAATTTCTTAAGTAAACAATTATAGGCATAATATATAGAAGGGCAATCCATTTCTATCTAAATTAGTAGGGGAGGAGCTCTTACTAATTAGGTAAGAATAAACTTGGGCCCTAAAAATAAATCTCTAAATTAGTATGGGAGGAGCTCTTACTAATTAGGTAAGTATAAACTTGGGCCCTAAAAATAAATCTCTTGAGACATAATGTGGAGCTTCAACATATGAAACAAAACACTAAAATAAGAAGACAACATTTTTTTATTTAACTTTGAAGATAAAAATTATTAGTAACTTGTGATTAACTTCCAAATGAGTAGAAACATCTTTGAACAAAACACTAATCATTCTTATAAACTTTCTTCAATTATTAAATCTTATATTTTAGATTCAATAAAGTCTATCCTTAAAGTAAATATGATCACCCTAAAATTTTCTCCAAATATTAAGTATATTGTATCCTAGCAGTTAAAACAAAACTTATTTAATCCTATCAAAATGTTATTCAAAATCTATCAATACTAAAGCAACATTGTAATCAAAATTCTTCACCTAATACATTTCCTCTTAACTAGGAATGAGAGTTCCTAAAAGAATAATCTCATAAGAACAAAGCCACTTTGACAGAAAATAATCACCGAGGGTTACACATTTGAAATTTGTAAGAAACATTAACTAATCCATCATATGGCTTGGGAATATATTTAGTAAGACCTCTGGTCAAAGCGCCACCCAATATAGCCTTTTCCTAGAATTTCAATATGTCCTCTTTGATAGAATATATAAATTTTATAAGATGACATGAAGCAATGTAATGGCCATGAAATTCATAGTAATTTATGATTTGGCTTCAGAACAAATTTATAAAATATGTACCGCCAAATATAGCCTCTTCATAAAATTCTAGCAGACCATTTATAATTAGAACACAATTAGTTCGATAAAGCCCCGGAGGAACACCACCGACACCAGGAAATTGTATTTCTTTGAAACCAAAATTTCCATACTAACTTGCTCCGTCTTCGAGAGAAAGAGAGTCAAACAAGGTCTTCAAATCAAAAGGCTATCATTTGGAAGAAAGTGACTCTAGACGCTGGAGCATATATGTCTTCAACTAACAAATGCTGCCACTTTTTTGGTTTTTTTAAAGGAATCAGGAAATACTAATCTTGTAACATTATCAATTAAATTGTGTGTTCAAATGTTGAAATGGATAGATTCAACAACTTGAAACTATAATTTTCCCAATTTCCAACTAAATTTCAAATAAAATTAACTGAAAATTCAGCCTAAGAAAAGGGGGAAAATGACCTTTTTAGATTACTACCTATTTTATCTTGAGAGTTAATGAATGATTCCTCGGCTCAAAAGATTTGATAAACCCATTTTGTTGCTCATCCTTAAGCACTAAGCCAAGCTCTTACTCTCCGTCCATTTCAAATATCTAGTTGCTGTGTCCTTAAATTAGCTTTAGCTCCATAGTGGTGGCTATCCTCAAATTCCCATTATCAGGGTTATTTTTCAAACAACTCTGCACCATATAAAACAAATTATTTTCCTTCTATGTGTTATGCATAGAGAAATACTTATTTCTCATAAATGTCCAGTAAAAGTTATGGTATCATTAAAGCTCCATATTATTGACCTATAATCATATGAAAAAGTTCATATTAGGTGTCTCCGTTAATTAAAATAAATTTATCACTGATTTATGTTTTTATTCAAGTTCTTGTTAAGGAAATCAAGTTTAGATAACAATGATCTATAATAATTAGTGTGTTTGGGAGCATCTTGAAGTACCATGTTATATTTTTTTGTAATCTACGCATAAATATTTTAGCCTTTAATTTTCTCTAGAATTTTTAGAGTGGAAAAATAGTACTAATAAAGATTTCGCCTAAAATTAACTTGGTCATCAAGGGTCAGCTCAGAACTATCACTGACATGCTTATGATTGTAATTGTGCTTTCACAACATTTGCAGAATATACACCCCTTACTTACCATTGCAAGCCACTTGAGTATGGGGAAGGGGGAAGAACTCAGAGAAATGATGGTACAAGTTGCACTGCAAGATATATTAGTGCAAGAAAAAGTTATATCATATACACCGAGGTTGTCCTGAAAGAGTATGTAACAAAGGTAACTTTAGCAATACAAACTTTTGATTTGAATATCTTGGATTATTCATAATAGTAATATTCAGGCAATTTTGTCTTAGCAAGATTAAATACTCAGCAAAGTAGGCCAAAGAAGTGTTTTGCATAGGTAGACTTTTCCATAGGCAATCCATTCGCATGAATTGTTCCATCACTTCGACCATTAATTTCATTAGTGAAATCATTCCAAGAGAAATTATTGATTTGTGATTAGGGTCATCTTAGACTTTCTGCTTGTCATCATCCTCAAAGTTGATAATATTTTCTGTGGATGACCCATCTTTGTGTTACCATGGATTTTGCACGCACCAAGTAAAGTTTGCCAAACTAAAGCACTGGGTTCAAATGACATGTTTTTTATGCAAGTCTCAGCCTTGTCCAAGTTTCCTGCACATCCATGAAGATCAACAATGCAGGCATAATGCTCCATTGTTGGTGAGATTCCATACTCTCTACTCATTGAATCAAAGTAGTGACAGCCTCAATGCAATAAGCCTACATGGCTACTGCGAAGAGCACACCAACAAATGTAATGTCGTCTGGCTTCACACCTATTTGTTGAAGATGTTCAAAGAGTTCCAGTGCATCTTTGTCATGACTATGTTGTTCGGGATTTTTCTGGCAAAATCCCAAAAACAAACAATTCAAGCACACAGAGGCAATGCTCTGTTTCCTTTACTCCACAAGATCTTTTTGCACAGGGAAGCTTTTAAAAAAAATGACTGAAGAACAGAGTATTGCACCACCATAAAAGGATTTCTATTCATTAAAACAAAAATCACTGATACATATTCATCCTCTTTCACTCAGAGGGATTCACCAAAACATTTCAAAATAAATTACTCTGTCTCCTTTTACAAATGATTTTTACACCACTGTATAAAATCTTCTTTTCACTTTTACTGCTGTAAATTAGCTTTTACATTTACTGCTGTAAGAATAGAAATTCTTACATAAGTTTACTGCTGTAAATAAAAAATTTCACATTCACCACTGTGTGAAATTTTCATTACCATTAGAAATGCTTTGTTCTAATCTTTCCTTCGTCCACACAAACAAAGTTAACCTCTTCAAAAAAAATCTCCCCCGCTTCTTCCACGCACTGCTGTGCGATTCATTTCACAATACAAAATCACCAAAAAAAAATTACAATGTGTTTTACTTGTTCAGTGAAACAAAACTTACGCCTGTGAATTTTAAAATAATAAAATTAAAAACTTATATGTTATACCCATACCTCAGTAACATTAAAATTAAAATCTTTTACCTACAACTATGACAAATTCATTAAATGCATTAATATTAAAACCCGCAGTCAAACAAAATTTTATTTTACTTCACGCAATGCCCTGCAGACCCCTGCAGACCTGTACGCAGCTTTGACTTAATCAATTTTATTTTACTTCACGCGCAGCTTTGACTTAATCAATTTTATTTTACTTCACGCACAGCTTTGACTTAATCAATTTTATTTTACTTCACGCAATGCCCTGAAAACCTGTACGCAGCTTTGACTTAATCTCCCTGCCATGCTACGCAGCTTTGACTTAATCGACGGTGGGCAGCCACTCTTTCAACCAAAATTTTATTTTACTTCACGCAATGCCCTGCAGACCCCTGCAGACCTGTACGCAGCGTTGACTTAATCAATTTTATTTTACTTCACGCGCAGCTTTGACTTAATCAATTTTATTTTACTTCACGCAAATTTTACTTCACGCGCAGCTTTGACTTAATCAATTTTATTTTAATTCAGGCAATGCCCTGCAGACCTGTACGCAGCGTTTGTCTTAATCTCCATGCCCTGCAACGCAGCTTTGCCCTGCTACGCAACTTTGACTTAATCGACGGTGGACGGTGGGCAGCCACTCTTTTGATCCAACGGTTCAGGACAATATCGGGTGAGCCCTTTTAACCTTTTAACCGAACTTTACCACCCGAGATTGTCAGAGAGGGTGACGTATGGTGAGAGGGTGACGTATGGTGAGAGCCACGCGTCAGCTCTAAATTTTCTCGCGTACGAAAACCACTCCACGCAAAAGCGGTCCCGAGAAGCTCACGGCGGTTTGTGGTTTTGCTACAATGGTTTTGGACGTTGGTACGGCTGCGTTGAAATTACATATTCAACACATGGTAACCTAGAATCATTGAATTCCATGTGACTAAATCCCTTGTAAACATTTTGTCAAACATTTTCCGTGAATCTTCTATGTTACCACATTTGGCATACATATTTACAAAGGCACTGCCAACAAAGACATCTGAGGAAAATCCATTTTTCATTGTGTAGGCATGGATCTGCTTTCCATGCTCTAGAGATTCAAGGTTAGCACAAGCTCTGATAATTCCGGTGAAAACAAACATGTCCAGCTTCATGCTGATGCTAGCAGAAGCACTTCGGGTTTTCTTTGCCATGGCCACATTGGGCATATCCTGAAATAATCATTGTCCATGGGTCTTCTTTGCCATGGCCACATTGGGCATATCCTGAAATAATCATTGTCCATGAGATCACATCTTGTTCTGTCATTTCTTCCAAGACTTGACACACATCTTCTATACTCCCACGTTTGGTGTACATTTCAACCAGGGTATTTCCGACACAGACATTGGACTTGTAGTCCGATTTGATCACAAAGACGTGGACCTGCTTTCCCAATTCCAAATCTCTTAAAATTGTGCATCTTCCAAGAATACTAGTCAAGGTGAACTCATTTGGCTTAATACCTTCTTGTTGCATTTGCTTGAAGGATTACAAAGCCTCCTCGTCATCCACAGTCTGAACATATCCCTTTACAATATTATTCCATGTCACCACATCTCTTTCAGGCATTTTATCGAATAATTGTTGTGCACTCTCAACTAACCTGCATCTAACATACATAGTAAGAAGAGCATTCCCTATAGGGTCCTCTAGGTCAGACCCATTTCTAATTATATGGCCATGCACCTCATGTCCCTCCTGCAGAGCTTTTGGGCCAGCACACACACCAAGTACACTAGAAAAGGTAACATGATCCGCCTCTATAGTTGTCCATTGCATCCGGCCATAAAGCCTTAATGCCTCCTGACAATACCCATTTTTAGTATATCCAACAATCATAATATTTCATGACACCACATCTCATTCAGTCATTTTGTCAAACACTGTCGATGCATCCGCTACATAACCAAAACTCTCATAAGTGTTAAGAAGTGCATTAGTGATAAATATATCTTATTCATACATAGTCCTCACGATAAGCCCATGGATTTGAAGCCCCCGATCCAGATTTCCAAGCTCAGCGGATGCACTAAGAATTCGTGCAAAAGTAACGTGGTTGGTTTTCTTTCCTTCCAATCTCATCCTCTTAAACAAAGTTAGCCCATCCTCACACCTTCCGCTCTGAATATATCCTCCTATAATTGTAGTCCATGAAACGACATTTCCTTTAGGTATGTAAACTTCAAGGATGATTTTAAGCACTTATTTATCCACAACCGGTTTCAGAAAAGGAAGAAGTTTTCTTAGATTATCAAAAATTGTAACTACAGAGATAAAGGTGATGGGAAAAATGTAAAAAAAATTAGCTAGAAACACAATAATGTACACAATATTCTCTCGAATCATCCTCTCATAGAAGGGTATGTCAAGGTTTTTCCACAATATTTGATGAGGCTCAGGAGTAGCCAATACAGTCCATCTATCCGCAAACTGTGAATGCACAACCTGAGATGCAACTGTTCTTCAGGGTCTTTCCCTTGCCCCAGCAGACGCCCTAATTCATACCTCCCCATCAAAATATTGGGCTTTATATCCATTGTCTGTGCCAACAAGCACAAAGCCAAAAGAATAACGAAATTTAGATGCCTTTTAGCTGCCATTCAGCCCTCCACTATTTATTGGGTGTATGTAATTTCTGAACCTAGACCTTGCTCTCCGACATGCACTCCATTCCAGGAGTACAAAGTGCTTCTGCTAATGCTCTGCCTCTACTCTTTGCATGAGATTTGTGCTAGAGCTAGGCGATTCACGACCTGCACAATCTTCATACTCATCTCATCTTACAACATTCTGTGTATATGCCCAGTATTTATGTGAATATATACACAATAGAGAATACAAAATTGATAGTGCGCGATGGCGTCCAGGGCACCATGACTTTGGTGTAGATTGAGAGATTAAGGGCCTGCTTCGACTATACATATGCGGTGATCGTCGCCCCCATTTGGCCAGCAATCGGAGCTCGTAGACGGCGTCTTTAGCTATGCCTTTGAATTAAATACTAGTGTATAACGAATTGTAACTATTTTCCCACGAATACCAGTCTATAACATATAATCTTAGGATGCACAATGATGACAAGTGGGCAAGAGGAAGGGTTTAAGGGTTCATTTCAAAGGGAAAGTGTGTGTCATTTCTGAACCTAGACAATGCTCTCCAACATGCACTAACATGCACTCCATTCTAGGAGTACAAAGTGCTTCTACTGATGCTCTGCCTCTGCTGTTTGCCTGGGATTTGTGCTAGAGCCGGGGGATCCACGGCTTGCACAATCCGCACTCATCTCATCTTACATCATTCTCGGTATATGCCCAATATTTATGTGAATATATACATAGTAGAGAATACTGAATTGATAGTGCGCGATGGCATCCAGGGCACCGCGACTTTGGTGCAGATTGAGATATTAAGGGCCTGCTTCGACTATACATATGCGGTGATTGTCGCTCCCATTTGGCCAACAATCGGAGATCGTACATAGCATCTTTACTTATGCCTTTGAATTGAATACCAGTCTACAAAGAATGTGTAAGTACAGTTTGCAGTGAATTTATAACTATTTTCCCACGAATACCAGTCTACAACAAATTTGTATCTATACTCTACAATGATTTTGTAGCTATTTTTCCATGATCGAAATATTGCATTTTTTTGAATCGTCTAATAAATAATCTTAGGGCGCACAATGATAACAAGTGGGCAAAAGAGAAAATTGATTTCAAAGAAAAACCACTTAGGGCTTAAATATGTCACAACTCACATTAAATTTAAGAATATTTAAAAAATATATAATAAAATAATATATAATTAATTTTTAGTTAAATTTAATATTTAAATATAATGTTTAAATATCAATATTTAAGAATTTAAAATAATGTAAAATATATTATAAACATCACGTAATTAAATATTATAAAATAAAGATTTTGAATTTATTTATTACATTTAAATCAAATGCCTCAATTTCTTTTGCGAGTTAAACAAAAGAAGCATAACGATAGCGGAAATAACTAACTGGATTGCGAATATTGTGAATTTGTCATAAAATATATATGACAGATTTATATATTCTATAATCAAGATTTTTTCAATTTATTTGTAACGTTTAAATCTAGGTGCTTCAGTCTCCCTACAAACTTTGGGATGTTCGAAAGGGGAGCATCAATCCGCAACTCTCGCAAGTGTAAAGGTACCTGCACACAAAAGACAGCCTTGAAAACATCTTCGAGAGTCAAAATTGAACACGTCAGAGCCCTTCAAAGGGCCTCTGGCACGTAAGAGAAGTAGGAGAAGTAGGGAGAGATTTTTACAAGTCAAAAGAAATTTAAAATATGATTTTTGACATTTAAAAAAAAATTGAATAATATTTTAAAATTTTTTAAGAAGGGCTAACCTTTTTTTTAAATTTCATTTTTTTTAGAATTAAAATTTTAAAAATGTTAAATTTGGGGATTAAATTTTAAATTTTGAGAAACTTTTATTTCAAAAATAACAGTTTCTTTCTTTTTGGGTTGTTTTTTCATTATGCATATGATGCAAGTTTCTAAAATCTAAAACTGCTAAATCGGCACATACAGAGATAATAATGAAAAAAGTTTTGAATCTGGACATTATGAATTTATGGCCATTGGCAATTTGGCACCCCGCACCCAGCCCTCTTCTTCCTTGGCTCTCCTCATCTCTAATTCGATTCTCAATTCCCCAAATTCAATACATAGAGGAATTTGTTGTTTTGAATACACAAGGGGTGAATCGGTGATCACTGATGCCGTGACTCGTGAGCTTATAAACTGGCCTGTGGGAATACACAAGTGGTGAATCGGTGATCACTGATGCCGTGACTCGTGACTGTGTACCTGTCGTTTCGTATACAACAATTTCATAGAATTTCACATTATGCTCCAATATATACATCTGGATCTGGTTGTTTCTGCGATGTGAAGGAGCAAGATTGAATACAAATAGTCTGTAAGTTGCTCATTCTACTTTGATATTTATATTTTTCAATTTGTGTAGAAAGAGTTAGGTGTTTTTACGAATTTATAGATTCAGTTGGTGTTTTTACGAATTTATGGATTCTTTTTAATAGCCGAGAGTTCTTTTCTGGGGTTCTTGCTTGATCTGGAGTATTTAAATTGTGTTTGGACTCTTTCCATGCTATTTTCCTTTCCCTGCTTCAATATCCACATTTCATTTTTTCTTTTTGCTATGATCCATGGCAGAAAATAGCATACAAAAAAGTGGGATCATTTTCCCTGCAATTACTTCAATACCAACATAGGGAACCTTTGTCTTTTCATATTAATTTTGGTAATTAAATAATGAATTTCATATTATGATTTTGAAATTATTTTAAAAAATTGGATTGTCCATGGATGCTCGTCACCCGATAGATTTGATTTTTTTGGCTCCTTTTCCATACTTGCTTCCATGGTTCAGGCCTGAAACTTCTAATTTTATCATCTGGGTGACTTAAACCTAAATGTATACAGAGAGACACTAACTGCTTTCTGTTAATAATATTTTCTCCAAGTAAACTCTTTTTGGTTGTTTTAGGGCATTCCAAGATTCGGCCTTTCTGTGTATGCTTTTAATCTTTCTCTGCCTGGACGACGTGGCTCTTGCTGGTCTCCTGCTGTCCTGCATTTTCGTAAGAAAATATGCATGCATTAGAGAGTGACATGCAGTGAATTTCACGGCGGAGACTGCAGAAGCTTGGCCTTCAGATCTGCTAGCTGTGTTTTTCCTGGCCTGTGAATTATCATATAGGAGGCATAGCGAAAATTGGCTGGTTGGCTAAAATGATTATTCATCAATCTCGATGGAGCCCTTCTCCTTGTTTCCATAGCTAAAATCTCATTGGCAGTACCCTTTCCTCTCCCTTTCTAGTCATCCATTACTGGGGCCCTCTCCAACCTCTGTTTTAGTTGCAGAACTCTTCTTGGTTTTGATTGACCTCTAGTGGTTTGGATAAGAGGGGTGAGGAATTCAAGCATGTTATATCTATCCTGATTCCATGTTAATTGTATGTTAGGAATTCAAGCATGTTAGTTCTATGTTATTATAAACTGGCCTGTGGGAAAGAGGGCGAATGAGAAAAGCCGCAGTGACGCGTTGGAGTTAATTGCTTTAAAAGCTACCAAAAACATCCACGGATTCAGAGTGTATTGGTTGGTAGTGCTGCTTTCCATAGCCAATCAGCAAGGAGGACAATTACGTTATTACAATTAACAGGTATTTTCACTGCTGTTAACAGTATTTTTTTTAATTTTTTCACTGTAAATATTACATTTTTGTTATTTCTTTGAAAAATAAAACACAGTTTTTGCTTTTACTTTTTTCCAGATTTTTGACTGAAACCATTGTCAGTAAAAACATATTTACATTTTTGTTATTTCTTTGAAAAAAACACAGTTTTTGCTTTTACTTTTTTCCAGATTTTTGACCGAAACCATTGTCAGTAAAAACATATTTACATTTTTAAAGAACCTTTTCAGATCACGAAACCTTAAATTATAAACCATAAAACAAATTTAAATTAGGAAAACATCAACTGCTGCATGGAAATATAAATAAAATCCCTTAAGAACATTTTCAGATCAAGAAACCTTAAATTATAAACAATAAAAACAAATATGCCACCCCCAATATTTCACCTTCAGATTTTTCCGATCTGAAACTTATATGCTTAACATGCTCTGTCTCTGCAATTGCTCATCTTCAAACTGTAATGCTGCATACAATTTCTTTATGACATGATGCATGCCTTAAGGCATTTCCATTCAACTTCAAGGCTGGGGATATTAACAGTTTCCCCATACACTTCATTTACCGCACGTTCATCGTTTCACAGAGTGCCGAATCATTATAGGTTGGGTACAGTCTTATAGGCTAGGCACATTCACAATTGTGTTCCTTTTCCATTCGATCTTTCAACCACCATCTACAAGCTGGGCATATTCACTCCTACAATTTCTCATAACTTAACAATGCAGATTTGCACTCAACTAATTATCTCTAGAAGCTCTTCTAATAATTTAAATAATTAAAAAATTAGGGAACCCTTCAACCCACTCCCTCCGTAAATGTAAAGCCCCTAGGTTTATCAACAAGTTGGAGGCTTGAGAACTATGCCTTGCCTTTCTGGTGTTTATGATTATTTGAGTCGGCAGAACTATAATCTCTCCTGAGCTTCTCATATATGTTTTTATTGGAAGTCAAAATTAGTTAGCATTGCATGAACTAAGTGCGTCGTCTAATATGATAAATTTCGTCAAAGTTCATAATGTAGTATGAACTTATAAGTGCATCGTCTAATATGATAAATTTGTTGTAAAGTTTATTTTTATATGATAATGTTTTATGTGAGAATAGGTTTAATTGTTAAGTGGGGAGGTTGGTTTCTATAAGTCTGATAGTCCAATTCGAAACAAAATTATATATATTTAAGAGTTAAACAGACCAACAAAATTCATAATCCAAAATGAGCTCACTACCTCATGTAAAGTGGATCTGGTTCCACGAAATAGGGGAGTATTTTGAAACGACAAAATCGCAATAAAATTAACTGTTAGTAGCAGAAGCATAATGCAAGCAATGTAGAGAAGAGCTCGTAAAAGTAAGAAAAGGAAGGTAAGATTGAGCTCCAAAAAAAAAAAAATTCTCCACTCGAGAACTGGAAATCGAGGTTTTGGGGATAAGCCTTGCCTTTCTGGTGTTTATGATTATTTGAGTCCCCTTCTACTGCAATATCTTGGATACCAAGCATTTGTAATCTCTTATCTCTACAATCAAGGCATTGACTTTAGCTTGCTTGTTTGTATAACCCCCTAATCCTTTCATTGAGATTGTTTTGAACTGACCCCTGTGATCCAGAAGGAAGTCTCTTTCGCAGCATGGCTTCTGTGGTTTTCTTTTGTTATCTCATTGAAATTGATCTTTATCTGCCCCTCCCTTGGAGGTTTTCAAGACTCCTTAGGAGTAGGCAGTTCTCCTTCATCAATAAGTTACATGCATAACATGCCTTTTTTGGACATCCAGGTTTGAACCTTGTCATTGGCCAATGCAACTTGTATTTGTTAGTTAGATCACCCTTGGGAATAAATTGTTGAACCTGTATAAATATTATCAGTAGCTCCTGCTGGCAAATGTTTGATCCTATTAATTTTTTGCTAGAATCCATTATTCTTGTCAATCAGCTATTATCTATTTGACTACCTTTCTTACAAGACTTAGATTTATACAGGTCCTTGTGCTAATAAAGTTATAGACTTTCCTCAACAAGCAGTTCATTCCCCTTGAATCAGATCCATGAAACAAAGATTTGAAGAACACTTTGGAATGTCTGTGAGTTAACAGCAGCTGACATGAATATTGGTTCCCTTAAATTGAATGACTGTTAGCATTATTATCTTTCTAAGCCTTTTAAATGCGATATTAAATTTCCTAAAACTTTAGAAAGTAAATCGGTATTAATCAGAAATCTTGATTTAACTCCTCGTCAATCTTGTATAGTCTAATTAGGGTAAGTGACATCCAGATTGTGGGTTTCAGTATGGGATATGGGTCTTTGTTTTTCCTTCTCAGAGTTTGTAATCTTGGTAGGCAGCATTGCTATTTACAATGTGAACCATTTGGTATTAAAATATGGTGTGTGTGATGCTATCTAAGCTGGAGTTTTGATGCTCTAAAACATAATATCTCAAAGTCTAATTGGTAAACGGGACCAAAGCGATACATTGATTGAATTAATAATAGCGCAATATAAGAGATTTAAATGGACCAAACATTGAAAGATTATCAATTTCATTAACATTGTATCCCAAACTCTAATTCATGAAGCTAGACCAAAGTGATACATAGATTGATTTAATAATAGCACAATATAAGATATTTAAGGGGAA
>APFE030722696.1:27147-58940 GCA_000404065.3 Pinus taeda
TTTATACCATTTTCCTTTTGTAAATGAAAGCATAACCATATTTTTCAAGTTTGTATGTGAAGTTTTTCTAACACATATTGAATGTAATCATTGCAGGATATTGCACAAGATATGTTAACCTGGAGGACCACCAATGTCAAATTTTTATAACTGAAAGAAAAAGCTATCTTAGATCAATTTTGCGGCCAAGTACAGGGATTGTAATTCCAATAATTTCAGATGTGCAAATATTGGAAGTCTCAGCTTTCCAAAAGAGTTTTAATAGACAATAGAATAGTGATTTGGTCAAATTTGAAGTTTATAAGCTAGAATTACACTGATACTTCCTATATAAGCTAGAATTTATTTTTAGTTTTATAAATGAGACCTTCCATATATTTTTAATATAAGTATTTTTGTTTCTTCGTATTTTTATTTTTATTTCAATTCCATTAAGATGTAATTATGTATATATGTTTATTTTTTGTAATCATATGTAGTTTCCCAACTATGATTTTGTCCCTATAGTTGGTTCAATTGTGGCTGAGTTCAAGGCCTTGATGCAATATGATCTTGTGTGGTTACATTTCTCAATCACACGTGTAAGAAGAGTAATTCATTTACTAATGCAGCCTTTGATATAGTAGTATCTTTTTGTTTGTGAAAAAATAAAAAGAAATTTGAAAATAATTTACTATTGTCAATTGAATTGCTTTTTTTTTTATGCTTTTCATTATAGAAGTGTGACCTAGATGTGTGCCCTTCTAAATGAAATTAAAACCTGCCCTTCAAATTTGATCACTGTTCGAGACCCTGTGGTACAATATCATTAACTCGTTAAGACAAACTTTAATTCCAACCAATATCATTTACCCGCAATTCTTCTTGCCACAACGTGTCTAATTGCCTTCCTCCCACTTGTAGAATCCTTAAATTCTCCATTATAATCGAGGAAAGCAAAGAAGGGTGGGGACAGTTTTTCCAGGGTAGCCATATGATTTTTGAATTTTTTTTCCATGAATTTTGGTTATTTTTGGTCATCGGGGCAATTCCTCGGCTTTGTTAGACGATTCCTATGAGATTTGGACACTGTAGTCTAAGCCTTTGCCAAAATGTTTTCCACGATAACACCTTCAATATCGAGAAGTTGCAGCTTGCTCATACAAATACCGCCTGGTATTTGACATCCCACAAGAGGTATTTCATATTTTAAGACGTATTTGACACTTGCTGTAAATTTTTACTCGTCAAATTTGACGTGCCTCATCAATCAATAACTGACATTTTGACGTTTAATTTGAGATATTTCCCATCAAAATTTATTGTACCCGTTAGAGTTAAAAACACCAAAATTTATAGTACCAGTCTTAAGTTAAAAACAACAAAATAAGACTAGGCCTAGGGTCATAAGGAAAATGCAAACAGTGCGTCTGGCTCACATGGCGTTGGAGCCTCCCACACTTTCATAGATTTGAGGCGTATAAAAGATTATCTGGCTATAGTCCTTTTGAAGATTTGAACTTTATGAAGGGCGTTGGAGCCTCCCACACTTTCATAGATTTGAGGCATATAAAAGATTATCTGGCTATAGTCCTTTTGTAGATTTGAACTTTATGAAACGAGATCTCGCCCTGGGAAACTAAGAACAACTAGATTGTAAGTTAGGTGTTACATTCAAGGATTCGACCAACCAGTCTACGTCAAGAATGTTCATTTAGCCATCGAACTATACGCTAGTAGGTGATTGCAAAACACTAAAACTATACTTGCGTTTTCTGGTGAGTATAATACTAAGAAGGGGTAGTGGACTTGTTTTTATTCCTTCGGCTTCCCCTCAATTGTTCCACACTCTCCCTCTTGTTCAATTCCCACCATCTTCCAACATTAACTAAGAAGTGCAATAGAGAAATA
Source organism: Pinus taeda (assembly GCA_000404065.3). Taxonomy (NCBI): domain Eukaryota; kingdom Viridiplantae; phylum Streptophyta; class Pinopsida; order Pinales; family Pinaceae; genus Pinus; species Pinus taeda. The sequence goes on from APFE030722696.1 coordinate 29,038, forward strand.
AAAGCATCTGAGAAACAACTGGTGATGTGAAGGGTGGTTGCAGTATTTAATTCAACGACTTGCCTGTTAGAAAGGGGTGAGAGGTTTATCAAAAGTTTACCAAATCAGAAATAATGGGTAAGTTAGTAAGGTTGCCTACTACGAAAAAGTTGGTTCAAGAAGGCAATTGGGTTCAAGAAGGCCCCTTGATGCCCTAAGAAGATTAGAAGCTCATTACTTACATACTAGAGCATGACCATGGCACTTGGAGGGCTTTGCGACAGAAAGATGGGTTTGTGAGATGACGCCCGGAAGATCTGCAGATTGCATTGACTAACTATCTGAGGCCAAATATAAAGGGGGAAGTTCAGCGTGCAGGAAGAGCAAACTATTATTCAACTTCATGCTCTATTGGGAAACAGTTGGTCCACCATTGCTACTCACCTTCCTAAGCGAACTGACAATAAAATAACTCTTAGAAGGGGTAAGCAGAAGGTAGACCTCAAACTCCTTCAAAATTGTATTCACTACCATGTTATTTTCTTGAAACGCAAGGATGGGTCACTTAAAAAATGTTGGAGCATTCTACCGAAATTACCATCATCATTTACATCAAAATTGGAAAGATTTAATAGTTTGCAAGTCCCAAGTAAGTTTCCTTCTTCAATCCGTTTCATTCTCATTCAATTGTTTTCTTTTTCATTCTTTCTTCCTACTGTATTTGTTTTATCTGAAATTATCAACAGCCTTGTCAAAATGAATTTCTCTTAGGTCCGATATTAGAAAAATAGCTTGTGATTTATTCCATAGTGAAACTTACAATTACCATCTTGAAAGCTCAGCATCCTGATTTTTCCTGATTTTGACTATTTTTGTTTTTTTTGAGTGCCCTTCCTTATTTTGACTAATTTTGTTTTTTGAGTTTTTTTACTAGTGTCTTTGAAATCAACTTTATTTTGACTATTTTTGATTTTTTAGTGCCCTTCTTTACTTTGACTAATTTCGTTTTTTGAGTTTTTTACTAAAAGCTTTGAAATCAACTTTATTTTGACTATTCTTGTTTTTTTGAGTGCCCTTCCTTATTTTCACTAATTTTGTTTTTTGAGTTTTTTACTAAAGGCTTTGAAATCAACCTTATTTTTACAACAGTGAATTTAAAATAAAATAATTATATAATTATTCAATGAAATTTCTATTACTATAAAAATAATTATGGAAGATGTTACAAGCTCATTTTTATATAGTGTATCTATTTAGGTTGTCAACCACTTCTAATATAGTTGTATTTAGAGGATGCAACTCCTACTAAGTAGATGAATAGAATAAGTAATGGTATTGTCTAGCGTAATGCTCAATAGGAAGAATTGCTTTGTGTGGAAAGTAATGTGAATTAAATTTTTTATGTTGAGGACACTATATGCTTATATTTAGGATATTATGAAAATGGTTAGTTAACCATGTTCAGATGTGGATGATAAGTTGATTACCTCGTAGATTGCAGAGTTTGTTTAGTTTAGACATTTTTCAGATTCATGGTTTTAGGTATAATGTATTCTAAATATGTATAATGGATATGAAATTAGTTGAAAGAATATACAAATATTTTAAAAAATATTTAGCTATCATCGCTAGATTTATTATTCAATAGTTCATAGATGGTTGAAAGTGAACTTATAGGGATTAAAGTTATCTTGGTATAAATAAAGAGATCTTGGTGAGAATTCAATACATAAAATATGTAGTGAGTAAATAAGATGTGTGTGCCTATCTGTAAATAAAATATTTGGTAAAAATAAGCTATAAAGAAATAGTTAAACATGTAATTATATGTTTAATAAATTCATATGTAGTAGATTATTAGATTTAAATAAATTATAAAAAGAGATAATAGTTAAATTCTTGATATTTAAAAAAAATAACTCTATCTCATCTACTAGTGGCTTACGATCCTCATCATCTTAACTATATGACGTTCTTTAGTTTTTTTCACATGTCAAAATTTATGCATATAATCAAAACTATTAACTAACAAATGCTAAAAAGATTTATAAAATCTTAAAAGTATGCTTGTATGCTATGGGGAAACACAAATGTTAACTTAATGTTAACTTAGGAAAAAATAAAGCACTCTAAGAGGGAGATTAAACAAAGTTGAGATGCAGGAGTAGTTCAAAGAAAGTTTCTAAATAAGAGAAGGTCTAAATAAGGGAAGGTCGACATTCACAGATTTAAGTAAAACGTAAAAAGAAAAACATGAAAAATGCTAAAACTTCATCAAATTTTCATTTAACGGAGATAGGAGATTTGAAATTCCAAGCCTGCCTGTGCCTTTGACAACATACTTCATACTACACGGTATATAGCAAAGCTTCGGCAGGAAGTTCCTGAACAGTTCGATAATCCTTCGGTACCAACGCATTTCTGAGCTCTCAATCATTACTGTCCATCCACTCAATCAATCTAATTCCGCGCACTTCATTTATTACCTGTTCAGCGTTAAAGAAACGATAACGAATTTAGAAACTCTACAAATATTTACGTAGAATAATTTAAATTTTCTAGAGCTTTGAATGTTTTAGTACTCACAGCGGGCAACAAATCATCAATTTTTTTCTGTGGGATACGAGAGACGACGCGGCAATGAAGCGTCGGCAATCTTTCTTCCCAGATCCCGAAGGAGATCGTGCATTTTTATTTTATTTTCACTGTTCACGACTACTAGACATTTGTTCTGTATATTTTGAAATACCCACGAACCCCTCCATCGTGGCCGATCCCATATTTTTATGACCATATCCCTTTGTTTCTCCTATGAAATAACATTCTAAGAGGACAAGGAAAGTGTTTCCCCTCTCGTTTCAGAAATTCGGCAAAGACTTTATAATGTACAAGAAAAAGAAGAAAAATCCTCTTGAAGAGCCATCTCACGAAGAGAGTTCAAAGGAACAAACCACATTAGTTTTAATAGGTCTCCATGCAACATTTCCAAGGATTGAGGAAATTTTCTCAAGCTTTCTTGTATCTTCAGTCACTCAAGACCAATTAGAATCAACTCAGATAGGAGAGCTAGCCCATACTACAACATAACCAAATATCTTTTCTAGATATAGGGAAATTAAAAAGAAAAATGAAGCACTAAAGGCGGTCACTTATTCTGAATTCTGGAAGAAAACTTCAGCTTCCCAGCACATGGTTCTCTCGGCATTAAATACTGAGAAAGGAAAATTTTAGATGGCCCTTCTGGAACCTAAAGTTCATTTTCCTAGTAACACAGAAAATTACAAAAAATCTGGTTTTGCTTTTGATACAAAACAGATTCATCCTATTGACCAGATTGATTGAAGATGGAGAAATGATTTACTCCACCTTCACAAGCTCAACAATGGCAACATCTAAGTTGCAGGTTTTAGTGAATAATATTGAGTTCCAACTAAAGATATCATCCGTGGTCAAAGATACCAAGATAAAATCCTTAGAAGATCTAGTAATCAAATTAGGATATGATCGTAGTAATGTTAAAGATCCTGAAGAAATTATCGAAAGGAAAAATGTTGATATTCAAGTATTAAGAAAAAAGCTAAAAATCCCTACCACCGAAGATCCACAAACCAAAGAAGTTGGTGAGTTAGAAAAAGAAAAAGAAGAAAAAGAAAGCATGTTTAAAATTATAGTTGAATAAAATTTACAGATACAAAGAATGGAGATTGAACTAGAGAATCTATTAAAGGAAAAAGAACAACAAGCTGATGTGGTAGCAGTTATTCCTATAGCAACAACTTCTATTGTAGGTACTTCAACAACTTCTATTGCAATGACCTCTATTATAGCGGCTATAACAATGGAAACACATTCCACAGACTCAACAACCATTTTAGCTGAAGCAATGGGAGATTTGTCTATAAAGTGTCAAGAAATTGAAAAGTTGAAGGCTCAACTCAACAATCTCGAGGACCAGAAGCTAAAAATTGATAATGCATACTTGGCAAAGCTTTAGAAAACTCATAGACTAACTTAGAGAATAGAGACTCTAGAAAATGAGCTTGTTATTGCTCCAACCATTGCACAGGGCAAAGAGAATATTTGGTTGGATATAAATGAGTAAATGACAAATTTATGTCCTTCCATTGAAATTATTTTTTAACATGAAGAGTTATTGGAAAGGTAAAAGGAGGTATTGCAGAGGTAAAGAAAGACTTGAGTAAAAAACCAAGAGAAGAAACAACATTGATCAAGATTTTGAATTCAAATACAAGAGAAGAGCTGGAAGAATATGATATCGAGGGTAGAATTGAAACCATTTTAGAAGTAAGAAGGATACTCACAAAAGGAATTTAATGCTACAATTAGAAAATAGATTCCATAATCTAGAAGCTAGCATTCAGAAATTCTATAAAAAATTTAATGTACTTCATCATAAAGGAATTTCGGGTTTAAGAGGAAAAGGAGACAGTTTGGTTCCCCTTGAACCAAACTGCGTAGGTTGCATGCTATAGCTACAGACAAATTCAGATTTGCTAAGATTAAGGGAACTATTACAAGAAAGGCCTTTATTGAAGGTTTGAGTTTTGATTTATTAATAAAGCATGAAATCAAACATTTGTTCGTAGTCAAACCCACCTTACAGAAATACACTGAAGTGGATAAAACTTACAGAAAAATAATCAAATATTCCATTCTTGATGAAAAAATATGGGAAAAGATATGCTAGCTCATTGTTCAAACAGAGAGCAAGTTTCCAATAGCAAACAACAAGTTTTCAGCAACAAGATGCAGGTTTTTAGGACCGAAAGGATAGATGATTATAAAGAGCAACATAGCAACAACTTTTTTAGCTCAGTCATCACTAGAAGCATCGAATTTTGTGCAAAGATGTCCAAGTAGTTTAATTTTCCTATTTTTCTATTTTTGTAAACAATTTTTAGATATTTGTAAATAAATTTTGATATTTAAATCAGGATATTTTCAAGAAAGTTGTATAAATACTTTGTAGATTGAAGTATAAAGGGTTGAACCCTTGTGATAAACTCTTAAAGCATATTTGTAATCCTTTGAAGTTATTTTCTGTGATTAATAGAGGGATTTTGGATTCATTTTGAAACATCTTGTGTTCTTGTGAGTACTTCTATGTTATTTATGTTTTCATTTTCTTAAATCTACATATGCTTAAAATAAATGGGAAATTTGGGTAAGATAGCACTGAGTATCAGTTTATCTGAAAACCCCTGTGGAGTTATAATCAATTACAAAGACTAGTTAATTAGAATTTCTTGTTTTAATTAATTCCTCTATATCTTTAAATTGTCACTTCGTATTTAGCTTTAAATGTATTTTGTTTGGTTGTAAAAGGATTTTACACGCATCACCTATGTATGATTAGTTCAATGCTCTATTTAAATGTTTAATGGATCATATACCTTCTTAAGTTCAACCTTACACATCTTTCAAAGCTAAATTTTGTTAAAGGTGAAGAATCAAGCCTTCTAATATATCATAAGTAATTAATAATTTTCACTTGTTTAATAGTTCAAAGTATTAGTCATCCAAAAATCCAAAAAAAAAAAAACATTTTAGATGCTCTGGCATAATTTTTTAACTTAGAATTATCTACATAGGTACAAAAAAGTCATTGGTTCAATTCCCCACCCTATTTGAGCGTTATTCTTGGACATGACCATCCCATAAAATTCCCAATCTAGTACTATAGCATGTGAAAAAACATAGGAAAAAGGATTTCTAATCATCTATCAAGCATATGTATAAGATACAACATATCATAATCACAAAATAGAAAAAGAGCATATGATTGTTATGACAGGTTGAGCAATCATTCCTCGTTGATGTCATTGTCCTCTATATAAATGAACTTCATAACTCAATATGTCCCTCTAAGACCTTCTTTGGACAATTTGTCAGCTTCCATATTGGCTTCCCTATATATTTGATTAATTGTATAGTCTGTGAGAGAGCCCAGAATGTGTTTGATCTTATTTATCCAACCAGATAAAGTAGGAGGTTCAAAATATGTGTGTCCCTGTATCCCATCAATTAGAGATCGAGAGTCACCGTGTATGTGGAGATTGTGTATATGCTTCTCTTTTGTGAACTAAAGTAAATCCCATAATGCAATTATTTCTGATCTAATGTTTGTGCCTAGTCCACCATTCCAAGAAATATTATATTGTGTAACTCCATTAATTTTGAGTACTACGCCACACCCACACATGCCTAGTTGTGTTGCGCCATTAAAACAACTAGCTAGAAAGCAAATAATCAGAGGTAAGAGATGGTAGGATGTGTTTTTTGGATTATCAACGTCCATCAGGAGAGAAGACATCAATGATAAAGATCTGTGGTAAATCCATGTTGTATTGATCTGTTGTCCCTCAAATATATAATGATTTCATGCTCTCCATATCTCCCATATTATAAATAGTGGCATATCCTTATATTTGTGATTCCTTGTAGACCAAATATTGATGCATTGTTCGAAATCGGATGCCCAATTGAAAGATAGACAAAGAAAAATAGAAATATGATTCCAAACCATATGAGTGGCTGGGCACATGATGAAAATATGTTTACATGTTTCTGTTTACGCCCTACAGAAAATGTAGACATAGGAACCTAAGGAACCTCTCTTTAAGAGGTTATCCCATGTAAGAATTTTGTTCCTCCAAATGAGCAAGGAGAATAGAATAAATTTAAGGGGGATACACCACTTCCAAATCTTATAGAACCAAGATGTATGATGTAAATCGAATCTCTTCCATATGTAGTATTGGTATGTATCTACCACAATAAGGGCATGTTTATGTAAACGTCCATTCCATGTAATGTTGTCACCCCGATCACTGTAATAGAGGTCAGCTTGACTAAGGCGAGCAATATAACCCAACCAATATTTTGCATATTGCCCCTCCAGACCCATATTAGCTGCCTCTTTTCATATTGGGTATCCCTCATTCCATCACTTGATAACATGATAAAAAAATATAAATCCTTATGATATCTAAAGTACAACCATGTAGATTCATGTCACAACTCGTGCCTTTAATGTAGTCTTTCCTAATCAACATTTTTTTTCCATTACCAAAATCCCAAGCCATCCTCATGTGCCACCACTGGAGAATTTTTATAAAGCTCCTCCATATTTTTGATCCTTTAGATATGATGGGACAACTATCTCTATACAACATTTCTATATCTAAATTTCTCATATACTTTGCACAAATTATGCCTTGTTGGACCCCCTATCCATACATGGCCCTCCATAAGGATTTAATCAACAGTGTATATCCAAAATTTATGTGTTTTAGATACTCCCAACCATCGAACTACTTTGGGATAGACATGTCAGCCCACCGGCAAAGATGAAATTTGGTAGTAGGTCTTGACCCAGACCATAGGAATCTAGATATGATAGAATTAATATTTGAAACAATGACAGAGGGGATCATGAACAAATGTGCCCAATAGATAGATATTTGTTGCAGAACAACCTGTACAAGTATATATCTGCCACCTAAAGTGAGGAATCTGTGTGTCAATGTGTTAAATTTCCTCTTATATTTATCTACCATCCATAGCATATCTTTGATTCTATAGTTGTTGGGCTTGAGCTTGTAGCCCAGGTAGGAAAATCTAGCCTCCATGGGGACTATCTGAACATCAAATATGCCAACAATGTAATCTATTTATAGCATGTATATAATATTCCCTTTTCTTGATGTGGTCAAAATGGATAGAATCTGCCCATGGTATTTTCCCATGGGATCTACGCATAGTATTTGTGTCTATTTTTCAAGGAAAAATAATAAAATAAGGTTTCTAGAGAGCCCTTCAAGCCTATTTAAGGGGGTAGTAGCTAAGCATTTGGATCATCCTAATTTCATCTATCTTATTATGTTTTGTCGAGAACTTGGTGTGGTTAGTTCTAACGTGATCCCGAGACGAAAATCCCATGGTGAATTTGACTACTGGATCCATTTAGGGTCCACGATTATGCTTCAGTGTCTTTAATTTCTCTATTGATGGGCATCCATACATGCCACAGACATGGGCTTTAGTATGTCTTGTGTGTGCATGTAACTTTGTTTTCAATTACTTACATAAATAAGAGGCTTCATTCTCAAATATATTTTGTGTTCGGTGCTTTTAATGCAATAATTTTATTATAACACCTAGAGTGTATCAGATCTATTAAAAAATTTGATGTTTGGGATTTTATAATGGTATAAGAATTGTGCATCGTACCCGCTTGAACTTTCTTGTTATAAATCAAATTTTTATTTACGTTATTGAAAATCCTAGTTGTAACTTTCAGTGGGAATTCTTTTCACCCTAGTCGGCATTCACCCTCTTCGGTGGTACTCAATATCACCCTAGTTGGTCAATTAATTCCTTATTTGGTTCATGGAAGTGATATCAGATCAGATCTAAGACTATTGTACAATATCTAATCGTCCAGGGCCGAGATCAAACCCTTATAAGATCTGGGGTTTGTTTTGCGTTGAGGATATCTTTAGGAGCAATAAGGGTCGAATTAAGAAGTCAATAGTGTGGTTCAAAATATAAAGTAGCATTCATCTATTTGTGGTCATGTTATTCATTCTTGAAAGGGCCGAATTTTTACCAGTGGGTAAAGCATTCATCGGATCCGAATTTTCTGGAATTGATTAGGTTCAATGGCAGTGTCATCATAGTGAATTTTGCAGGTCGAGTTAGCAGAGGAAGGCCTCCCTAATCTACATCATTAATTCATTCAACCAAATCCTACATCCGTGGGTGTTTGAGGTAATTTGAAGAACAATTTTTCAGAAGGATCTCCATTCAGTTGCCAAAAGGGACAAAGATGTGCCAACACTAATAGTAGATTGATCCGTTGAATTAAAGGTGTGAGGGACGGGCGTAGTCCATGTATAAATTAAGTGTTGTTTCAGTGGGTTGAGCCGCGAAGCATCATGGATTGAAGGGTCGAAAACCTTGTCACGTCGTATTTCCAAGCCGCGGAACATCGCACGTGTACTGAGGGATGCACAGGTGGTGGAGGGCCTGCAAAGCCATATTTATGAGTGCTCGATCATAATGTTGACCGATCCCATTTCGGGTGTACTGGGCATACGACCGCAGGAGAGTTTGTTTTTTTTCCAAGGGGCCACATGACTGCCACAAGATTGAAGGCCACACGTTCATTGTGAGCAAGTTTCACAGTCGTGGGGTTACACATTGTCACAGAGGAATAGCAAGAGATTTATATTATACACCGTAAAGATTGACGATCGTAACCTTCTTCCAGAACCGTGTTACAGTTGCGATCATTCTCGGTGGTGAAGGGTAGATTGACAATGACACTAATAGGAAGTACATCTTACCAATAGTTATCTGATTGTCTCGCATGCTCCTATCGCCATAGACCATTAAGCTATCATCACAACAGTGGTTATACATATTAATAAATAAGCATTAATCCTAAAACATTTGAATTTCATCGCACCAATGTTTCAAGAGGCGAGAAAGGCCAGAGAGATCATCATTTCATTGGGAGAGTGGGGACTCCTACCCAACAGTCACACCGAAATCTTGTTTTGAAGACCGGGAGGCCATGTATGTCTTACCGAGGATCTGATCACTCAGGTCATTGCCCGGTGGAATCATAATACTTGTGGATGACATTGCTATATTGTAAAGGCCACATAGCCAGTGTATGAGTCAAGGGAGTTTACGCGGTTGTTAAGCACCGAAGGCAAGGGATGAGCGACCAATTAATTATTCTCATTTCTGTCAAGACCAACGTTTTCCACCTCTTGTGAGAGACATTCAGCAGATCCGTTTCATCACCAGCCGAGCTCGACCCCCCTGTTTGGTGTAAGATGAGTAAACACATTATTGAACCGAGCCAATTGCATGGTCATTGGATCTGGAATCTTCGACCGTAGTCCAACAAACATCTATTTGACACCAGGAGAGATCTGTCACATTGCTCAGGCAAGGCAGATCACTTATTGGCGAAAGTGGGCTACCGAGAACATCAGTAAAGGCATCGCATAAAATTTGTAAGGGCCCAAAGTCGTCGCTTCAACACTGTCGAGCAGGAGCAAGATCGATCCATATTGACCGTTGCCCAAGGTAGCAACACAATACAAAAGAAAAATCAAAGGAGGAATTTAGGAGTTGTAGGAGTCTAGAAATGGAGGTCGGCCGCCAAATTTCTAATTCGGAAGCAGCCGAACCAGCCATTGCATCACTATCATAGAAACAAGGGAGCTGAGAGCCCATCACACGGTGTGTTCACCGGTGGGTTAAATTTTTCCTTGTGAGTGAGAACTCATACACCCACCAGGCCCACCATCCAATAAAATAAAATGTTCTCTGGTCGCTGATATGCGTGGGTCAATTGTTTTCTTTTAAAGTAGTGATCAACAATCAACCACAAAGCTTATGTCTTCAAGAAAGCTATAAAGGGTTTCTATTGCTATAGAATTTTAACCAACCTGAGCACTCAACAAGCTTGCTACTGACTTAGGTACAATATTTACGTTTAACAAAGTTTCAATATACAAATTGTAAACAAAAAAATAAAAAAAAAGTTTGATATTCTTGGGAGAGTTTATGTCTGGAATGTTTTCCATGTTTTGGTATGGGAGAAGATGGACCATCTTGAAGAGAATTTGGAAAACATCAAGAAACTTTTTGATGAACTAGTGAGAATATATGGCCATTTACGCAACAATACATCCATAGACCAAAATGATGGTCAAAACATTAGACCATTTTAAAAAAGGGTCCATGCATTTTGCATCAGAAGCACCCATGGGATGTCAAAGAATGACAAGGAAGAGGAGCTAAGATCTTCACACTTGGATCTGAATTGCAATGAACAAAGTCAATCATAGACCCTCTTAAGTTGGAGGAATTAGACACATCTTTGTCCAAGGTGGGGCTGCTAGAATGGAAAAAACTCAGTTGGGCACTCAATTTATCCATGCTTGCGCTAATACAACCCAAACTCTGGGAGCATCCTTGCGAAGGGGTCAAGCTCATAGTGGCTTCTTGTCTCGGCAAGATTGTGGCCTTAACATCACCACTATTGCCTTACAAAATGATATCATGAGAGAGGTATTGTAACTGATAGTAGTATCCCTTCAGGGGTTGAACAACATCAAGCTTCCTACCTTTCAGCAACGATGCAGAATTTTAAAACTCATGGCAGGGTTTAGCTTTGGCACCTCTATGATGAATTTGGAATGCCACGACCTAATCTTCCAATTACTACAAAGTTTTTACACCAACATTACATCAACTCATCGAGGCTGTGTCAAGACAAGCATGCAAAAGATTGTGTCTTTATTCTTAGAAGGAGATGCTAACATCTGCAAGATACTAAGATCCAAATTGTTGATCATTTGGAGGAAGGAACCAAAGGTATCATCAACTACCTATGATCTAGTCGAGAAGTTGGTCAGGAAAAACATAAAATTGCTCAGAAGGGTGTTGACTAGGAAGGTGTTGAGAAGGATTGATGGAGGAAGCAAGAATAAAATCTGCAGCAAGAATGAACTAAGGAGGAGAGGAATATGTGTTATTTGCAAGGGACCTTGGGCCCTTAACCATTCATGTATAGGTGATAAGAAAGCAACAAGGGAATAATAGTTAGTGACTCCTTAAAATCATAGGAATTCATCTATAGTTGGGTGCACCGACTTTCAGGAGAGAACCTATGAAGGATCCAAGCAATCAAGTATAGATGGTGAGCAACAACACAATGTTTTTGAGAGAAAGTTGCAGGACAAGCCAATGACAATTAGCCAGCTTGACAAAGTACATGGGGAAAGGAAGGGGGTGATTCCTCTTGATTATGTGGTAGTTGAGTCCATAGATATCTAGGAGGACATCCATAAAGAGTATGGGAAATCAGTTGTAGATAACAGTCCACCAATACATCCATATTTAACAACCAGAGAGGGTGGACAATAGATTGTCCCCACATGTGGAGAAGGCCAGGAAGAATAAATTTAAGGAGAATCAAGTGAGGAGCTAGTAGTAATAAACCAACATGATGAGCATGATCATGCGAGGTAGCATGACAAATATAGTATGCGGGATGAGCCATTTTTGGAAAGTAAGTCAAAGGTTCAAGCTGGAGCTATGATAGTTGAGCATCTGCTGTAGACAAGTACAAAGACATTTAGCAGGGCACCATAATCACAAGTAGAACACATATTTCATTAAATTTAGAAGTATTCAGTGGATCTAGAATTTAGAACTTTAACTAGATTAAGTTTTTTCAAAATGACGAATTAGAAAGTCACTTAGTTCACTAATTTTAATGTAGATATTCACCATTTTTTGTGTAAAAGTTATCATGATAAACTTTATAAAACAAATTTATATAATCTTGCTAAAGAAAATCTTTCAAATCTTACTCTTGGATTCCTTACATTATCTATTTTAATATTTTTGATGGTTTATATTAAAAGATAAGTTTGTTAAGGTTATTTTATGAAAGTAATAATGTGTATGTTACTATTATTATCCCCTTTAATTATAATATGATATATTAAATATCATGTATGTGTTAAGTTACGATTATTGCTAAGACAATGTTGGCACAATTTAAAAGTCTATCACCTTTGCAACGCTAGTAAAATGGTTGAAGATTAAAAAACTCTCATAGATCATCTAGTTTATACTCATATTGGAATTAAATTTCAAAATATTTGTGACGCTACCAACCTTCTTGATTGTTTAACTAAACAAAATTATGATGATCTTGAAACACTTCTTTTAATGCTTTTTGAGCATAACAATAAAATTGGAAATAACTTTTAGTAATATCTGTTTACCTTCTTATATACCATATTTGGTCTTAGCGGATGATAATCATCATTATCACCACCATAATTACATACTATTGTACGAAGTTTGCACCATTTTAGAGTTGAGGAGAATTTTTTTTAGGATCAAATTAAATGTTGAATGTGAGTAGTAGCATAATTTATTTATTATTTATTATTTGTACTTTTATGTTAATAAAGAAGTTGATTGAGGCTTGCTTAATGAATAATAGATTAATATGCAAGATATATATTAAGTATAAAGTTATTTAATGACAAATGATCTTAGTAATGTGTCCAATATATACCATTATTTAGAACTTTAACTAGATTAAGTTTTTTCAAAATGAGGAATTAGAAAGTCACTTAGTTCACTATTTTTAATGTTACTAGATATTCACCATTTTTTGTGTAAAAATTATAATGATAAAATTTATAAAACAAATTTATATAAACTTGCAAAAGCAAATCTTTCACATCTCAATCTGGATCCCTTACATTATTTATTTTAATATTTTTTATGGTTTATATTAAAAGATAAGTTTGTTAAGGCTATTTTATGAAAATAATGATGTGTATGTTACTATTATTAACCCATTTAACTAATCTCATATAGTAAATATCATGTATGTGTTAAGTTATGATTATTACTAAAAGAGTGTTAGCACAATTTAAAATCCCATTAGCTTTGCAACACTAGTAATATGGTTGAAGATTAAAAAAATCTCATAGATCATCCAGTTTATACTCATATTGGAATTAAATTTCAAAATATGTGTGACGCTACCAACCTTCTTGATTGTTTAACTAAACCAAATTATGACGATCTTGAAACACTTCTTTTAATGCTTTTTGAGCATAACAATAAAATTCGAAATAACATTTAGTAATATATATTTTACCTTCTTATATACCATATTTGTTCTTGGTGGATGATAATCATCATTACATACTATTGTAGGAAGTTTGCACCTTTTTAGAGTTGAGGAGAAAATATTTTTTTAGGATCAAATTAAATGCTGAATGCAAGTAGTAGCATAATTTATTTATTATTTGTACTTTATGTTAAAACTGAAGTTGGTTGAGGCTTGCTTAATGAATAATAGATTAGTATGCAAGATATATATTAAGTATAAAGTTATTTGATGACAAATGATCATAGTAATGTGTCCAATATATACCATCATAGATCCATCTTAAGTGCAGATAAGGGGATCAAATTTCTTCATGTGCAAACATTTTTAGAGTGAAAGATACAATGTGTTATTTTTCATTGTTGAAACTCTATTTTTAAATGCTAAATAGAGTATATATATGACCAAATAAAATTTTTAACCACACACACAGATATATATAATATATATATTATATATATATATAATAGATAATATATATAATATATATATTATATATATATATATATATATATTATATATATATATATATAAAGTTGATATGACATAAATAGTTAACATAAATCTTCAAATATTTTCTCTATATCTCTAGCGAAAATGTTTTTTAAAAGTAAAATATTAAAACATCTAAATACACACATTTTTTACTTCTAATTACTTTACAAAATATTCATTTTTTTTATTTTTCTATTTAGAACATAATTTTTATTTTAAAGGGGCACAGACAGACATACAAACTTACACATCCCCCGCATTGGGCTGTAAAATGAGCCTCTCTTCTCAATTACTAATCATTTTAATGATCAAAATCAATCATGAATTAGAATAGTAAAAAAGTAGTACAATTTGATTATTTTCAAATACAACAGGAAAGCGAGAAAATTGACTAAGATATTTGTTACAAATGTTTAGTTTTTATTCTTGTAGTGTTTAAGGATATTATATTGAAAAGAACATATTAACATTCATCTAAAACTTAGATTCCTTACATTATTTCTATTATCATTAACATTTATATTTATGTATTAAATTTGACTCGTGAATAATAGATTTTGTAAAAAAAATCATGCCTATAAAGTTATTTAACAATACATTAATATTGTTTTTCTTACTATTATTGACCATTTTAAATTGACACTAACTACTTTTCCTACCTTGAGTACAAATTAATTATATTGGTACAATGTTGGCACCACTTCAAAATCTATAAGAGGAAATATTTTATAATTCTAGTTTTGTTGTTCAATGATCAAAATATTTCTTTTATAAATTAGAGTGCAACAAAATAGCGAATTTGATTTATATCAATTATAATAAGGAAAATTAAGGAAAACTCACCTCAAACATTATATCAAGTGTCTAGCATTTATTCATTAAGTGTTTAAATGGTTTATATTAAATAGAATACTAATTAGGTACTCCATTGTTGTTTTAATAGCCCAAGTTTAGAAGATGTTTTTAAGTGCATTATTGAATTTGATTATGCATATTTGATATGGTGAGAAGTCATGTTGGTCAAATAAAGCTTTAAAAACTTAAATATTTTATGGCATTGTCATGTAATTTGTATAACACGTGATTACATTGAAATATTAAATAATATAAAACTCCTCCAAAAAGAATATGAAGAGAATATTTGATAGACAAAAAATTATGGAAAAGAGTGTCTGAATGTATATTAATAGATCCTTCAAAAAAAATTACATTCATGAGTCATATAAACCTCCTCTTAAGATATTCGCTCAAGTAGACCAAGAATGGCTTCTACACCATATTTATTTATTTTGGTCTTCTTGCAATGTTATTTCTTTGGCATACATGCCCACACTATGGTATTAATTGGAATAGAGCCAAGATTTGTGTCATCAGGATTTGGTACCCAATATTGCTCTAAATTTTTTCCATTGTATTTTCCTGACATAGGCTTCTACCAGTCAACCTTTACATGAATATTCTCACTTTCTTATC
This sequence comes from Pinus taeda, assembly GCA_000404065.3. Taxonomy (NCBI): domain Eukaryota; kingdom Viridiplantae; phylum Streptophyta; class Pinopsida; order Pinales; family Pinaceae; genus Pinus; species Pinus taeda. The sequence goes on from APFE030722696.1 coordinate 44,732, forward strand.
CCTAAAGATATATGAGATGGATTTTGCCATCCAAATCATCTCTCCTGCATCCTCATTTCCTGATCTAACTAGCAATATCTTTCCTTTCTCAACATCAATCATCAGATTGAATGTTGGCTTTGGCTTGTTGCATTTGGGTCCAACATATATTGGCTCATCTATCGCATTATCAAAATCTCCATCCATAATACTTGAGATTGCTTGGAGTGCATTACGATCAACATCAACAATATGCCTTGCCTTGGGCCAGAAATCCTCCAAAGATGAATCACTTCCATCTATTATTCTATGATCATTATAGGTTACATCTAATGTATCAAGAACCTTTTCCCAATACGCTACTTTATTTTTCCATACCTTTGTAACAATTGGTGAATCCTCATTCCCAATAGTTTCTTTCCACATTTTTATGTATGATGTTATCCCTTCCTTTAGTTCTTTTAAATAGACATCATTCTATTTGGAAGCTAAGAAAGATGGATTCCCTATGGGAATTATAGGTCAACCTTCATCATCTATATTCCATAACTCAACTGGTTCTGACCACTCAATATCTCTAATTGGTTCTTTGTACCTTAGTACTGGAACATCATTGAGTATAAGAAATTGGAACTATTGGACATTAAGATGTCCAACTAGTGCATTTTTTCCCTCCTTGATGTATTCATTAAGGAAACTTTTGAAGTCATGGACCTTGTCAATAAGTGTAGGTGGAAACACTCGATTTTCTTCAATTATGCGATATGTGTCCATCATTTTAGGTAAAGAATAAATATCTTTACTTTTTAGGTTGGAAGAATTCTTCCGTAGGTTCCATCTATGTCTTCACGGGTTTTCCCCACAGGCAAGAACCCAACCTCAATAGTGATGAAGACACCCAGTGCAGTTAAAATTGATAGAAACATGAAAATATAGCGATTCTTATTATCACTTGCTGCATTGTCCAATTGTAACAACAAATATAGAGGAAGAGGCTTAAAATCAACATTTTGACTTTTTGAACTTCCATGAGATATAAAATCATCCTTGTACCCTTGACATTTTGAGTAAATAGAGGTGTCAAGTAATGCATTTGTAAGTGGGTTTCTTGAAATTCCACTTTCATAAAGTAGATTACCATACATATCCATTTGTGGGTCTTCAAGGTCCCTTAAGCACTTTGCAAGGGATGTAATAGTAAATTGTGATCCCATATGGACAAATGGTAGGGAGAAATGGCCAAAACCTCCTGCCTTATGCCCATGTGTAAGCATACCTGTCAATGAAAAACCTAAATTTGTTCCTACAATAGATTTTCATTTGACACGTAGCCTTGGGATTGAAGTCTTTGTTTTGTCCATTTTATCGTGGATAATGCTCAAATACACCTTTGGAAATTGCTCTAACATAATTCTATGGCCATAGTAGCAATATCTTCCACACATAACAATCTTGTTATGTTTCTTCAACCTACCATGTGCCTTTTCTTCTAACTCTTTTGTAGTTGTTGGCTTCGTTTGTGCTTTCAACACAATACATTCATTGCATTTACTGAAGTTGGTGTTCTTTGAAAATTCTACATCTCGAAACTTAGTATTCCAAATCTTGCTCATTGTTGACTGTGATATTGATGGGTAATTGAGCTTTTGAAGAGCCTCATTGATCTCTTTTAGCAAAGAATTTTTTGTGTAAGTCGAAGGAAGCAATCTTAAAGGAGTAGATGTTCCATATTCTTCAACTTGACATGTTTGGTTTGGTGAAAAATCTGAATTATCCATTACAATTTTGTGCAATATTTTTATGGATTTCACTGTGTGAGCTCGTGCCTTGCATTTGTTGGTGTTACCATGAATAACTTTGATTTGTCCATGTTGGAAATAATGCTAGTAGTTATAGAATGTTCTTTGAGGAATTTTATGTATCTTATAACATGATTTCTTACAAATAATATTCCCATTAAATCTCATGTCCTTTACATTTCTAGCAATAGGTTGTAGGCCATGGCCCTTTGACATGACTGTGTTTGACATGAGTGAATTCAAGACAAATTCTCTAATACCATTTTTATTTATTTGTCTCATACCCCTTCTAGCACCTGCAATGGCCTTCCTAACCACATGTTGAAGACAACTTTTTCTACAACATACATCTGTTGCCAAAAATCGAATTTCTTTCTCGTCATCTATTTTTGTTTGACATTTTTCAATTTGTTTTGTATCCATAACTCATTTAATCCTTTTATATGGCCTCGTTACATGTGTACCAATTGACTTTCTATCTTTTTCATTACGAAGGTACCCATCTCATTTGTTTAAGGGATTTGTGTCCTCTATAACATCCCATATCACCATTTCCTTGGGTGGCTTCTTGAACTTTTCGTTGACCCTTAATATCACACCTTTGTTTTCCACCAACTTATTTATTGGCCATCTAACCAAACAATGTATAGACTTATCCCCAATTCTACATATCTCACAATTTCCATCTATATCTTCTAGAAAAACACCAAAATCCATTTCACCTAGTGTTTCACCCTCAACAATGTCATCCTCACGGACATTAACTAGCATTCCTTTGGCAATGCACATGCTTGTTCCCATGCATTCATGTGTAAGAGAAACCTTTGTACATATGAATATAACCCTATCTTGGGGAATATTTATGGCATGATCATGACAATGACGCTCCAAATCTGATTCTAGCCAAATTTCATAAGATTCTAATGCAACCCCAAGTGTATGCTCAAATCCTGTTGGATGTGGTAGATGAGCATTATGTTTTAACACCTTCTCAATTTCAACCACTATGCATCCTTTCTTTACCATATTTCCATGCAATTTATGTCTAAGCTCTGTATTGAATATGGGGCCCTCGCCCACCTTCACTCCATGTTGCAGAAGATCTACCTTGTCTCCAATAGAAAATGTAGAAGAAACATTTGCACCTATAAACGAATCTAAATAAGGTTAGTATTTACTTAAAAAAAACATTTATTATACTATCAATAATATATAACACATGCTTCAATATTTTGATTTACCTATGTTGTGTCTCAAATCCATGATCTTCCATGGATGTATGTCCCCTTCATTAACATCCTCATCAATCAAATGTGGTTGAGTGACATCAATTATCAAAATTGTAACATAACCAGCATTAAACCTTTCTCCAAGATAATAAGTTCCAAACTCTGTAGATTCGACTCTTCCTAGCCCAATGAATTGATCAATAATAAGGAGATCAACATAGTCCCCTTTTGCCAAAATTATATTTTCCATTGTAGTTTGTATCAATTCCGTAACAACAACTAAATCGTAACTTGTAATTAAAAGGTTGAACTATGTAAAGTGTGAATTTATATTTTCGAAAAAAACACACAACTTACAAAAAAGTTATATAGATGCAAAAATTAAAATAGTATGGTAGTCATATTGCATGTAATGAAACATTGTTTCCTCAAATGAAAGCTAACAATCAATATCATTCCTTCTACTACAAACATAAGCATATTGCTAGAAGCAACATTACATGGTCAAATAAATCTAGCACATGCTAGATTTCCTTCTAGCACAAACACAAGCACATTGCCAGTAACAATATTCTAAGGAAAAGGAAATCCACCACATGCTAAATTTCCTTCTAACGTAAATAGAAGCACATTACTCACAAAAAAAATTCAAAATAGAAGAAATCTTACACATTCTAGAGTTTATTCTATCACAAACACAATCACATTGTCAAAAACACATTGCAGTGTAGAAGATATCTAACATACGCTTGATTTACTTCTAGCACAAACAAAATCACATTGCCAACAATAAAATTTTAGGGAAAACAAAATCCAACAACTTCTATCAAAAACACAATCACATTTCCAATAACAACGTCTCAAGGTAAAATAAATATAATGCATGCTAGGTTTACATGTAGCATAAATACAAGCATACTACCAAAAACAACATTTCATGCCAGAAGAAATCTAATGCACGCTATATTTCCTTCTAACAGAAACAAAAGCACATTACCAAGGTGAAGGAAATCTAACACGTGTTAGATTTCCTTCTATAATAAACAACCAAATTGAAAACAAAAATATTGCATAGCAAAAGTAATCTAGCACAACTTCTAGCCCAAAACACAATCACAACATTTCCAATAACATTGCCAAGGTGAAGGAAATCTAACACTTGCTAGATTCCTTTTATCATAAACAACCATATTGACAACAACAATATTGCAAAGCAAAAGAAATCTAGCATAGTTTCTATCCCAAACACAAGCACATTTCCAATAAAAATATTGCAAGGTGAAAGAAATTTAACACATGTTAGCTTTACATGTGGCACAAATACAAGCATACTACCAACAACAACATTTCACGCCAAAAGAAATCAAGAAAGCGTAATGGTGATTCTCTGTTGTGAAGACCCATATGAAAAGTGGTGTAATGCTAATAAGACCAATGCATCTATTGCCAAGATACCCACTCACCTTTCCCTTTATCCTACAAAAAACTCCGAGGTGTGAAATCCTTTTTTTTTGCCAAGTATTTGCTTGTAAAAGGGGAAAGTAATGAATAATTTTTTCAGCTAGAATAAATTTCTTTGGGGAAAATAGGGTGGAAAACATCAAGCCTCGTCTCCTTACCAAGAAAGTAAGGCTAACTAGGCTTGATTGATATCCATGCCCAATGAACTAAATTAGTGTAAAATTTGTTGTTTGCACTATGATTGGTAATGTACCTTGAAAGACACATGTGCTATCATCTTCATAATGTTAACAGTTACACATCCATGACATCTCTGGTTCTTCCAACTTCTATGACATAATCAGTGTAGTTGAAGCCTTCGAGATTTTTGGCTACAATGTTCTTAGAAGAATGTGGCAGGCTTAAAAGTTAGTGTCCAGGCAGTTACTCACCTTTATCACAAGTTGACCAACTAGTTTTCCTATTCTATATTACTTTCAATATCTCCTTACATGCCACAAACAAAAGAAGGTATTGTAAAGACAATCTCTCTCTATTTCTAAAGGAAAACAATCTCTGTTTAATGAAAAAATATATTTTTTTTGTTATTTTTGGAACAGTTGCCTTGAGAACATTGCCAGAGAAATCATAATACATTAAGAGTTTATATACTCTCAAAATCTTCCAAGATCACGTAATCACAATTGAGCCTCAACAACTATACAATTATGAGGTAGCCTAACCCATATTCATGTAATCAATTTTCCTTCAGATGATTACGTAATAAACAACTATACAAAGAAATATGCATTCTATTGACAAGAATCTATATAACCCTATCAAGGTCTTACAAGGAAAGGAATATTTGTACCAGGAAGATCCACCTGAAGAGATTAATTCCTGCTGGCTCAACCAATAGAGGTCATTATGCAATCTGCAGGTACCAAGCAATAATCCCACACAACAGTGTCCAGGTTTTGCTGGCATCTTATTACAAAAAGTTTTGTTTCTCCCCATGTAGGTTGACCATACCAATGTAAAGTTTTATTGTTAAAAAGTTTAGGGCCTCCTTCGTAAAACCATGCATGTCATATTCAGTGACTATGGCATACTCTGAGGTAGATTCAGTAATAAATTTTGTGCATCAATAGAGTTTTGGCATTTTCTGGCTAAGTTAAGGCACCAACACCACAACTATTATGAATTACCTAATCAAGTATCAAGAGAGAGCCTCTTTTGTCTCATCACTATATCAATCCATGAAATGGTGGAGAGCCTAACAACCTTCTATTTTAATCACTCAAGATAGACCAAATTGAAAATCTGTATTCCTACCTAACCAACCATTTTCCATGTTTTTTCTTCCTCGTAAAAAGATATCAGTCTAGGGGTTATCCTGATGCAAAATGTGCCTCTCAGCAAACTATGTTAACACCTTGTTTTAGGAGATTAACCCACTTGCCTTTGTTCTGTAGTGACTTTCCAAACCCAATAGCTCCTCCATAATATTACTCTCGTATTGAAACTAAAACCATTTAACTATTATTAATTGGTAGCACATTCAATTTGCAAGGAAGGGTCACAATTTCGGGTTTGGACCATTTAGTTAGGTTTATAACTTAAATGGTAGTTTCATACTTCGAGTTAAACTATATTTGACATATATGGTATAACTAACCTAGTCCATTTTTATGTCACTACTACAACAATCCATGAAATGTGCATGTAAGGTCTAAAATCAATGCTTAACTTGGCTTCCATAGTAATGTTCCACATTTGAATGGACTTCCCAAAAGATTGCATTGTGTTTATATAATGCTTCATGCATCTCTAGTAAAAACTAAAGGCTAGATGCCAAATGTGTTTGTCAGATGTTTCTTATGAATGTAGATAAGATTGGTGTATTTCATATATTCTCATGCATCTCTAGTAAAAACTAAAGGCTAGTTGCCAAAGGTGTTTGTCAGATGTTGCTTATGAATGCATAGATAAGATTGGTGTATTTCATATATTCTCAGTACGATACTGAATGTTGGATCTAACTCTTCAATGGTCCATGGATTGAGTTTTAACTCATTGATGTATCTGTTACAATGGGCCAGTATCTTGAGCACTGAGGAATCATATGAACTTGTAGCTGATTTTATCTCTCTAGAGGTAGCACTGGTGTATTCTAGCTGTGTAAGTGTCATTTAATGAGGTTGCAACTTTTCACATATTACAAAAATACATCAATATATGGAAAGATCTTCTATGTGCCTGGCGGTAGAGGGAGTAAAAATCCATTAGCATCAGAAGACACAAGGTACAATAGACAATGAAGATGACCAATTTTTCTATCTTATTGATGCAGAGACCCAGTGGTTGCCATAGAAGTTCAACAAATAAATTTAGACTCGTGATTATAATAACACTTTCATCATGATATCTATAAGTTGGTACCTAATCATCCTTTACCTTGTTAAGTGAGGAAGAAAGAGAGCACAAGTCCTGAAGTACCTTGAGAAATGTAGCACTTGAAATTTGATTTGAAAGAAGCATGGTTTCTGCCTCAGCAAAAACACTGGAGTTCATTCACTGCAACCTTGCTCAACCTTTCTTTTATAGCATTTGGAAATTTGGTAATGAAAATATGTCAACAAGGAGGTTTCAGTTTCACTAACTTAATAAATACATCTACATCACGAGAATATACAAGGTCTGACAAACCTTCACATGCCAACAAGGATTATAACAATCTAAACTCTATTCAAGGAACACTGAGCAAAATTATTCATAAAATGTCATTTCTCACCTCAGCACAAGCACAAAACCAAGTCATCACTATGATGTACGTTTGTGTTGAAATATCCACAAATGGACATAAAGAGCACCCTAAATAAATTTGCTAATACCTTCCGTTCATCCAATGAAGGTGGGTTGGCCCTCAAAGTTGTTTTGAGATTGCATGAAGAGAAGGCTGGTACTTTGCCTCTAAATTTAGGATCATTCAGCCTATTTGGAAAGGAGAAATATTGAAGAGGTATAGGAATGAGTTTGGCTATTGGGTTTTGATGTTTAGAACAATCAGATGATATGTGTTCTCCAAAACATAAGTAGAAGAAGGTCTGTCTGGGACACTGCTTTTAATAAATTCACAAGGTATTAATTCTATCCATTAGGAATCACATCCTCACGTGCTTGAGAATAAATAATAGCACAGTCGGTTGGATAAGCAGGTCTAATTTACAGAACCTCACCTAGAATCTCACTCAAATCTAACACAAGGTATAGTAGATAATGAAGATGACTAGTTTTTCTATCTTACTGATGCTGAGACCCAATTGTTGCCATAGAAGTTCAACAACTAAATTTAGACCCGTGAATATAATAACACTTTCATCATGATATCTATAAGTTTTTACCTAATCATCATTTCCCTCGTTAAGTGAGGAAGAAAGAGAGCACAAGTCCTGAAGTACCTTGAGAAGTGTAGAAATTTGACTTGAAAGAAGCATGGCTTCTGCCTCAACAAAAACATTAGATTTCACTCACTGCAACCTTGCTCAACCTTTTTCTTATAGCATTTTGAATTTTGGTAATGAAAATATGTCAACAGGGAGGTTCCAGTCTCACTAACTTAATCAATACATCTACATCATGAGAATATACAAGCTCTGACAAACCTTCACATGCCAAAAAGGATTATAACAATCTAAACTCTTTTCAAGGAACACTGAGCAACATTTTTCATAAAATGTCATTTCTCACCTCAGCACAAGCACAAAACCAAATCATCACTGTGGTGTATGCTTGCTCTGAAGAAGCCACAAATGCAGATAAAGATGCACCCTGAATAGATGTGCTAATACCTTCCGTTCATCCAATGAAGGTGGGTTGGCCCTAAGAGTTGTTTTGAGATCGCATGAAGAGAAAGATGGTACTTTTCCTCTTAATTTAGGATCATTCAGCCTATTTGGAAAGGAGAAAAATTGAAGAGGTATAGGAATGAGTTTAGCTATTAGGAATTTATGTTTAGAACGATCAGGTGATATGTGTTCTCCAAAACATAAGTAGAAGAAGGCTTGTCTGGGAGACTAATTTTAATAAATTCACAAGGTATTATTTCTATCTATTAGGAATCACATCTCAGGTGCTTGAGAATAAATAATAGCACAATCAGTTGGATAAGCAGGTCTAATTTACAAAACCTCACCCAGAATCTCACTCAAATCTCACACAAGGTACAATAGATAATGAAGATGACTAGTTTTTCTTATTACTGATGCAGAGACCCAGTTGTTTCCATAGAAGTTCAACAACTAAATTTAGACTCGTGATTATAATAACACTTTCATCATGATATCTATAAGTTGGTACCTAATCATCCTTTCCCTCATTAAGTGGGGAAGAAAGACAACACAAGTCCTGAAGTACCCTAAGAAATGTAGCACTAGAAATTTGACTTGAAAGAAGCATGGCTTCTGCCTCAACAAAAACACTGGAGTTCACTCACTGCAACCTTGCTCAACCTTTTTTTTATAGCATTTGAAAATTTGGTAATGAAAATATGTCAACAGGGAGGTTCCAGTTTCACTAACTTAATTAATACATCTACATCATGAGAATATATAAGGTCTGACACACCTTCACATGCCAACAAGGATTATAACAATATAAACTCTCTTCAAGGAAGACTGAGCAACATTGTTCATAAAATGCCATTTATCACCTCAGCACAAGCACAAAACCAAATCATCACTGTGGCATACGCTTGTGCTGAAGAAGTCACAAATGCACATAAAGATGCAACCTAAATAGTTGTGCTAATACCTTCCGTTCATCCAATGAAGGTGGGTTGGCCCTTAGAGTTGTTTTGATATTGCATGAAGAGAAGGCCGGTACTTTGCCTCTAAATTTAGGATCATTCAACCTATTTGGAGAGGAGAAATATTAAAGAGGTATAGGAATGAGTTTAGCTATTGGGTTTTGATGTTTAGAACGATTAGGTGATATGTGTTCTCCAAAACATAAGTAGAAGAAGGTCTGTCTGGGTGACTGATTTTAATAAATTCACAAGGTATTATTTCCATCCATTAGTAATCACATCCTCAGGTGCTTGAGAATAAATAATAGCACAGTCAGCTGGATAAGCAGGTCTAATTTACAGAACCTCACCCAGAATCTCACTCAAATCTACTAGTATCATTTCCATGATTTAAATAATGAATGGAGGAGTCTTAATACTCCCAATCACTTAACATAAAAGTGACTAAGATGGTCAGAGGATAATACCCCATGACTCTCATGCCTATGTGTCCTATTGATAAAATCTAAATACCCCTATCAAAGTGTTGCAATGCAAGGGCATCAATTGAGAAGAGTCTATATACTCCACACAAAATATTCCATGTTCTTAGAGTTGTGACTGAGCCTCAACAATTGTACATTTGTGAGGCATTTAAACTTGTATTCTTGTAACTCTGTTTTTTCTTCAAATGATTAGATAATAAGCAACTATACAAAGTCAAACAACCTCTGCATTCCAATAAGAAGACTCTATATCCCCCTCTCCAAGTCTTGCAAGGAAAGGACATACATTGAGAAGAGTTTATACACTCTGAAAACCTTCCAAGATCACGTAATCACAGTTGGGACTCAACAACTATACAGTTACGAAGCAAAATAACCCATATTCTTGTACTCTGTTTTCCTACATGATAAAGTGATAAACAGAGGAAATGAAGATTTTTTGAATATTTCCACCAATGATATAACCCATATGCAGTTCTAGACAGGTAGAAACCATGTTTCTACCCCAAAATATCAACCATATGAAAATTATGATGAGGATCATGCTTTCCTTGCTGATAGTTTAAATCCTAAAAACACTTTTGAGGTCACAGAAATACAGCTCAATAAACTAATCCTATTTTCACAGACACTGAAAGTAAGGGAGTTGTAGAATTTCATGGTAATACACTTGTCACCTCAACATTTAATTGTGAGTTTGAATAGGAGTAATGTAAACCCCATGTTGCACTTTGATGTTAATCATGATCATGTGAGAAATAAATGGAAGTAATCATGGTTTCCTAGAGTTTGAGGTCAATAAACTTTTTCAAAGCTAGCAAAGCAATAATGTGACGATTATGATTATATGAGTGAAGAAAAAATTAATTTTATAGTTCAATCCTAAAAGATCTTGTATCACAGAATCCGACAGTCCTGCTATTTTTTATGCCTACGATCTGAATTTATTCCTCAGGTCAGATGGGATAGGGAAGTCTCTTCCTTTTACTGTCAATACTCATATGGAAGACAAAGTTATTGACATATGTGATGGATATTCCTTGGTAGACAAACAAAGGGTATGTTATAAACACACAATTTTTGAAGCTTTCAGTCATACAAATCCATTTCCACCTATAGATAGCTCTATTGTTGACAATAACAAAGTTGGACAGCCCCAAAAGATTGATTAAACCTGTAATGAAACCCTCGATGACATATACAACTACAGTGCTGAGAATGAAAACGATGTCAAGAAAATCACTGATGAAGAATATAGGCTTGACCAAATAAAAAAATTCTATTTGGACCACATCAAATGCAAATATGTTCTCTTCTCCATGAACATGTGGATAATCATTCATGCACTATATTTTTAAAAGAAAATGTAGACAACGAAACTCTAAGAAATCCATATGAAGTCAACGTTGAGGGACAATTTTGGGGCCTAGAAAAGGTGAACTCTGGAATGATCGATGATATAGGTCAAAATGATCTTCAAACCAGTAAGAAGACATTTTCTCAAGGTAGTCATAAACAAGATCTGGCTGCTCTGACCACTCAGCTTATGGGTTTTAGGGTTTGATGGTGATACAAACACCGTTATGAAGTGTTGTGTTGTGTATGTGTATCAATTTCTGGGCATTATATTTCATAAACATACTCTAAGACGTTACTTATAGTGGACCACTATAAAACAATCAGGGTCCATATTTCTAATTCCCTTCACTGTTTGTTCCGTTTTTGAATGAGAAACGCCTTTTTGTGGGTATTATTGGTCTTATGGATCAACAAACATCGCATTGGATATTCTATCAAGTTAGAAGAGATTCATTAGAATCATTTTCATTGCAGATGCTAGGCTAAAACTCTATGGACCAGACTACCATCTACTACTTATTTTGCCTACCCCGAGGATCTATAATTGCAATGTCTTTTTACCATGCATTTTGGGTATTCTCTATTTTACAATAGTGATTTCAATACTATGATTTGTCATCCCTGCATTTGACATTATTTGATGTAAGGATTCTCCATATCCACTGTTTGGTTTCTTCAAAATATTTTTGTCACTGTATATGTTGTCCTGGCTTTCTATTCAGGACAATAGCATCATTGTAATCCCGAACTAAAGTATTGATATCTGTACTTCAACACATTGACATCTCATTGAATCAGTTATCACGATGGTATGGCAACTCAGAGACCTTGTTGTAGGTGTCATCACTATTAGGTTTAGTCTCTGATTAGTTAGCATTGCATATAGTCTCACCACACTTGTAATTATGTATAGATAAGTTTGGATACTTCTCAAATATATATAGTTAAAATCCTGAACCATTGATGATAGCTATGTTACAACTCGTTTGACCGAGATAGTGTTATGCAGTAGTCTTGTTCACAAACGAAGTTGTGAACAAGCTTGATTCACATCTAGGAAGCTTGATTCATGAGATTTTGTACTTTGTATATTTTTGATGAAATTTTGATGACAACTAATTGAAGAAGAGAAACGATCGTGTGCAAGAAGGACCATTTGAAGCCAAGCTCTGTTCTTTGCAGATCCTTCTCTCAATACAATTCTGGTTAGCATATATATCTTTAGTAGACCAACCAATATTGGCATTAACAATCAGCACCAAAAGAATAATTCACTGTTCTCTCTGAAATCAAGTATGGCCTTAAGGAACTTTAAAAGATTTGGCAAGCAGACAAACTTTGAAAGGGCTTATGGGCTTATAGCTTATTTTATTCTTTTAATGGTTAAGATCATTTGCAAGTGGTTCACCATATGTCATAAATTCTAGACTCTGAAGTAGTCAAGGGTTGTACTCCTTCTGTAACATTTCAACCCTCTAAGACAGTTCAAAATTCTTGGTAATGCATCAAGATTAAAAGAGAAGGCCCAACCTTCCACTCACTGTGATTTAACTATGTTTTCGACACTACTATGGTTAAGCTATGTTTTGATCTCATTTGATTTAGATTTAGTTCAGGCTCCTATTCAATGTATCATAGACATTCTTAATTTATGTTCAATCTTGGCCCTCGAGATCATCAACATCATTAGCATATTATCTAAGTAATAGAGTTATTTGGCCTACCCTGAGCTAAAATAAATCTCGTATGGATATTTACAACTCCCATAATCAACAAGAAAAAGTTAAGGGTTCTTGCAATCATCTGAATACAATGCTTTTGTTTAAAGCACATTCTGTCAGTAAATCAAAGACCTTCATGACAATGATTATGTGAACAAATAAGATAGTAACAATTTTTGTAATAAAGGAAGTGGCCTTCTAAAATATTGACCTATGATTGAACTTGGTTATGATCCTACATTGATTTGCCTTACATTAATATTGTAGCATGAAGCATGATTGACATGACATCCTGGTGAAGACTGAAAATCATTAATTACTACGAGCTTTCAGCTACAAGTGGAAACAATAAACAACAAAGGAATAACAATTCTAGGCCAAAATCCAACCTCTCAAGGATCTGTCAGTAAAGGAAATTGGAGCACTTTTGATAAGAAGTAAACCTCACTTAAAGCCTTCAATCCTGAATGTTGGGTTATGTTATATTCTTTCCATGACTAGCCCACGTAGTTAATTGGGGGGTTAGAAGGGGAGAGGAGCCCCCCCTTTGTTGCACCAATTGCATAGCAGGGGGAGTCAGAGGGGGTTTGAGGGGTGCAGATAACCCCACTCTATGGGAACTAGGGCAACGCCCTAGAAAATTTTCTTTTTGGACCCTATATTAGGTTGGGCATACCTACCTATGGTTTTGTGCATGATTTCGCACATGGTTTTGGACACGATGGTTTTCAGTCCATGGTTTTGGACGCGATGGTTTTCGGTCCATGGTATTGGGTGCTTCGGCATTTATAAATATGTATTGTAACATTGAAAGGAACATAATGAAAAATCAAGCTGGTAGTCCTGGTTTTGGGATCCAAGGGAAAATCTCCGTGTATATGTGTTTTATGTGTTATGCTCTCGCATTGTTTATTTTCTATGTTTTAGAATTCGTATGTAGGTAATTTCTGTATGGGATTAAAACCTACATTTGGTATCAGAGTTGTTTTGGCTTCAAGAGGATGCCTTTGTTGGTGAGGGGTTTCGCTCGGGCCTGTGGTAGACCCTGTTCAGTGGGAGATCTACAGGATCGATTCTGGTGGTGAAAGAAGATGGCGAGCAGGGGAAAGATAAAGATCGAGAAATTTAATGGTCACAGTTTTGAGTTGTGGAAACTCAAGATGAAGGATCTGTTGGTGGATAAATATTAGTGGATCGCGGTAGATCCAGGTACTAAACCAATGGGAGTGTCTAATGAAGAATGGAAGAAGTTGGATCGGAAGGCAAAGAGCATAATGCGATTGTGTGTCTCATATTCAGTATTGCTGAATGTATCAGGGGAAGCTACGACAAAGGCTTTGTGGGACAAGTTAGGGACTTTATACCAATCTAAGTCTCTGGTGAATAAAAT
>APFE030722697.1:2177-60295 GCA_000404065.3 Pinus taeda
AACACCAAGGCTCAGGTTGTAATGGTTTCTTTTGTTTCCTATTAATACAAATAAGTCCATTCTTCACAATGATTTGTTATTAATGAATTGTTTCATATACTCCCTGGTCTATATGTTGAATATGTTTTGTTTTATGAGATATTCAGGTGTTATATAATCGTTTGATTGTTAGTGTATGCAGGTTTCGAAGTGAAGGAGGAGCTCATCTGGATCGACGAGGCTAGACTACTACAACAGCATTGGACTACAAGTAGGATCTAAAACACTTGGTTTCTCGTATGATAATGCATGTTTAGAGAAGGATTGCTCTTAATTGTCTTGTTTGTCACTAGAAAGTCTTAGGCTTCTAGGGAGGTTGGTTGCACATAATCTTTCAATGAAAAAGTTCTCGAGACAATAAGCTTTTCAAACAAATGAACACATGAAAAGAGAAACTCATTCAGACTAATGAGACACCGACTTTACCAACCATAAGACAAGCAACGTAGTCCATGCTAGAAAAGAAATGTTTACGCAAGAAAACGAAAACTTTTCAAACTTGTGTAAAACACGTCAAAGTCATAAAAGGACCAAAAACAAAATGCAAAGAGTAAGCACACATACAACATGACTTACTGAGTTCAAAAACTACTGAGTAGATGACCAACCAGATGTCCTAATGTTGTTGTCCACTCAATGACTCAATCAATCAAGCAGAAAGATGATAAGTCAGCAGGCAAACAAAACCAAATGAAAAGTAGCTTCCTAATCAAGGAGAAAACGGTCCAAAAGGCTTACGGGGTTAGGCCCTAATCTTCACTTACAGGCATCAGTGCGACTGACTAGCTGACAAAAAATGCCAGAGGCTAGTCGACATGACTGTTTCTCAGCAAATCGCGCTAATCAGTGTGGCTGTTAGCAAATTAAGCGTGTTGATCGAGGGATCTAAGGAAAAAAATAAAAAATTTCAAATAGGGACCATATCTACTACTATGAATTTTAGACTCAGACTAGTAAGCAAGAGGAAAGAAATAGAACCAAAGGGAAAACGTGGAACTATAAAAGTTCTCACGAAATCATGAAATCCAAGACAAACAAAAGGATTGGGATTCCCAGTGGAGTCGCCAATTTGTGGTGAAGTAAATATAAGTGGAGACACAAACAAATTCCTCTAGCCCAATGATTGGTCTAGCCACAATAGATACATTTTATGGAAGATTTCCTTAGGTTAGAACCAATTAAGAGGGCTTACCTCTTAGTCTTCTTATCCTGTTTGATGATGTCCTTGCTTGCTCTCTCCAGCTATCTCTCGCTTCCTTCTTCAAGTACTTGAAACAGGTAAACAACAGCAGACAACAAATGTGATAATAGACGAATTGTCAAGAAACATTAAGCCATGAATATGTAAGATGACAAATCACGTAGGAAATCAATCGATAGTTTCATGTATATTATTATCAAAGAGAGATTACAACCATTCATCTTGATGTTGAAGTCCCCCTCTGAGAAGACCGGGTTCCCACACACTTCTACTAGCATTCTATGATGGCCTCAATCAACAATAATTTAAGTCTCTTCCCTTTAGGCTTCACTCGAAACCAAATCACACTTTTCCCTCACACAACTAGATAGCTACAACTAGTAATAGCTTGCTATCTACTCCAAACCAAAATAGCATTAGCACACCAATATCAACACTCAGCAAAAACTAGCTTGTGCTTGGGAAGAAGGGAGGTTTATATAGGATGAATGGATGGGAGATGGATCCTCTTCTCATGGGAGAAGGTCTTATCCCTTGAAGTATTTCTATCATTATAGGGGAAAGGATCCCAAACAGACATCCTAGACCCTGTCCAGCCAAACCATTTACCATACTTCTATTACGAAGCTTCTATAGCTAGAAGCTTCGGCTCCTAATTTAAAAATCTTTCCATAATAGGACCAGAGCGACTAGAGCACAGCTCAGTCCCTCCAGTTGGCGCGAAGGATAGTGCTAATCTCTACACATCAACGCGGGGGGACAAATGTCATTAGAATCAGCATTGTAAACTGGGCAAAACAGAAATTTCAAGGGAAATGGTGCAAAAGGGAATTTATCTGCTCATGAAGAGAGACACAATGGGAGTTTCTTCATGAAGACAAAGCATGCGGGGCTCATTGTAGAGGTCTTCCAGGATCAAGGAATGGGGAGTACAGGGACAGTGACAAATGCTATGTAACAAACGCTTCAAAGAACATCCATTTCCACCAACATCAAAGAATGTCTAAATTCTTCATGTAAACTATTCAACATTGATGGGGAGTAATACAGCCAATGCACCCAATATAACTATCCACTTGGGTGCAATGTCTAGCATTTTCTATTGGAAACTCAAATATTAGGGTGAGAATTTGAAAGAAGGTGATATAAGGTAGACTTTTATCCTATAATGAGGAGACCACACAATGGTTTATGATTTCTACATAACCACCAATGTTTATCATTAGGACGAACTATAATGAATTTACATCCTATAATGACAATATTTAACCATAGATCGATGAATTAAGTCAATTCATGTTTCATCCAATGATATGTGACAACCCCATACTCAATGAACTTTAATAAAAGAAGAGGTGTCACAAAATGGTATGGAAAACCCACCAATTTTAAAATCTATTGTCCATGGTGATTGTGACACCCCCACTATGTTTTTCAAAAACCAACTCAAGGGGTGTCGCATAGTTTTTTATGGTTCTCTAAAGCCACCTATAATTTCCAACGTGTGCATATTAACAAAACTAGGACCCATGCAACATCAATTGCCATTGAAGAAAATGTACCTTCCATCTCTTCTCCAATCATGTTATGTGATAAACACTGGAATCTCAACACCAAAGTTGCATATACCAACCAAATCCAACAAGCGTCTGAATGAGATTAGTGACCACATACTACTTATTTTGTTTTTTCTTTGATTAAAAATAATGGCATATACAAAATATAAGACGGGTCAGTTTAGTCATAAAGGCTTAATTTCATATATATATATATATATATAATATATATATATATATTATTAAATTAGTGTCATATATTATTAAATTAATGTCTGTAATTTTTATTTTAAAAAAATTGTAACATTTCAAAGGATCAACTTTTACCATTGATTAGACAGTTAGATGGTTACACTCTGGGACCAAGATAAAAGTCTGAAACAATTCTTTTGAAGGGGTTGAGAGATTGTAAGTCTTGAGGTAATGTAATGGAGGAAAATTTCTCAAAAAATCAATAAAGAAAACTAGTTTTCATTTCATCTTTGGGCAAGTGCAGATTTGTTTTTCCTTGTGTTTTTCAATTCATTTACATTTTTTCTTCTTCTGGTCAAGTGTATGATGTAGCAGGTTTTTTTAGTTTAATACTTCATGAATTTACTTTTAGGTACTTGTGTTGTTTAAATTTGAAACCCTTAATTTCACAATTTATTTTCTTCATTATTCATTATGCATAATTAAATCCTAGATTCTTAATTGCTTGAGCTATAAAGTTCTTTCCTTATCCACATTTCTTCCAACCCACTCTATACTTCAAGGATATGGCCACTCTGGTTGTAATTAATGGGTTTTCGAATTAGAGGGTTTCATTACATTTCATTTAAGCCCAACTCTCACTATTTATTTTAAAAGTTTTCATCAATTTATTTAGATGTCCTTGACATTAACCTCTTGCAACCAGAGGTTGTCTCTAGGGTTACAACAGATGGTTTGAGAATCAATTCTATCCTTTATTCTAAATTCTTGTATTGAAAATTGAGCCCATAACTCTTCAAATGATGGAGCTTTTTTTCTTGCATAGATACTTCTTGCAAAACCATCCCACTCCTTAGGTAAGGCATTGATTGCAACTGTAATTAATTCTGAATCTTATATTTTCTCATTGGTTTCTTGAATTGGATATTTCATTTTTTATATCTTCATGAAATAAGAATATATAATGTCTTCTCTTTTCATATTTTATTGATATAGTTGAGTCTTAAGGGCTATCAAGTGACATGTTGTGCTGATGGAGTTGAATTTCACCTAGCTATCATAAACTTCTTTAGATGTAGATAATTCTGATACAAAAGTGATAAGATTGTCTTTTATGGACTCAAAGCAAATTATTTGAGCCTTAATCTCCTCTTTTTCATTTTTTTCTATTTCTTGAGTATTCTCTTCATTTTGTACTGGAACTTTCCCTTGAACAAATTTCATGACATCAATCTATCTAAGGACTAAGTCAATTTTATTTTTCCATGAGTTGAAGTTGGATGTTCCTGCTAGATTGTTGATTTCCTTACTTATATTCCATTGGATTAGACATAATGACTTGGATATGATATGTTACCAAAGATATCTTTAATTATGGCTACTAAAATGATGATATTCGTGGACTGCTAAAACGGTCAGATTCTTGTCACTTCCTTGTAAGGGTGTCTCTGCTTCACCATAACCCTGATTCCATGTTAGAAAATAAAAGGTAAAATGGATTTTATAGCCTTGTAGTTACTTCTAAGTCTTAATTTTCTTTCTTCTATTATTTATTGTTCTTTATTCATTAAGAAATTACACAAACTATTCTTCCAAGATCACAAAGAAGCGAGAGACACAACAATTTAGGCTTTCAAGCCAGGGAAAAACCCCTCAAAAGGGGGGAATCAAACAATCCTCTTCTTATTGAATAAAGTAAAAAATGAGATATCCAACCTAATACCAAAGACTCCAATTCAAATATTCAAATTCAACCCTCCTCTCAGGAAAATGGTATTTAATTGCAGAACTTCAACCTAGCTTCCAAACATCTTTGGTCCTATTGCAAACTTCATCTCCTGTCACAGTACTTCAACTCCTCTTATAGACCCTCGAACTCATCACAGAACTTTATGAAATCTTCATAATTGTGGTCTTGCTATAAACTATAATTTCCTTCAAACTTCAGGCCTGATTTGTACACTTCAAATAGATTTAGTTCAAATTTCAGTCAGTCTCTTTTATTTTGGCTCCTTCAGATAATCTATCTTCATTTCTTAAGTATATATTATAAAAGCATTCAATATCTCCTTATATCTCAACTTCCTTCCAATTGCAGAGATCAAATTCCTTTTTGTAACTTGTTGCTTGTGTCTTCAAAGAGCTTCAATAGGAGTCTTTATATAGATGTTCATTAGGGTGCCCAAGATCCATTTAGGCCGATTTCACTAAGAAAGGGTTGACTTGGAATTTTTACATAGTCTTGACAAACTAAATAATAGATAAATAAATTTATTTTCTAAATTTTGAGTGACATGACTCAAATATATATTGTCTTAAATCTTTTGACTTTTAAAGTGTGAAAATCATGCTATATAAAAAGATAAAAATAAATTATTAATAAATACATTTCATTATGAATACTAACACTAGTTACATTGTCCAATAGGCTGAAGGTGAGACAAACCAACCAAGGAATGAGGATGAGACAACCTTTGGTTTCCCTATCATTGATCCAACTTCCAATTTTCATATGAAGAATATCTCTCCAACAATACTTCCACGATTTTAAGGGATAGTAAGTGAGGATCCTAACACTTTCTTATTTGAATTTTATCTCTTATTTTGTCGCAATAATTATTTGACTGATGCTCCAAATCTGAAGTTATTTCTGGCTAACCTTAAAGAATCTTCCTTGCAACAGTTTATGGGATTAGCAAAAAATAGTATCACAAACTGAGAGGGCATGAGAAAGGAATTTCTTAAGAAGTATCTAGGTTACTACAAGGCTCAAGAATTGAAAGAGGAAATATTCAAAATGGTGCAGAGGGAAGCGAGAGCTTAGAGGATTACTTGGAAATATTTTTATACAATCTTCAACATGCTAGGCAACAAAAATTGGATCCTCACATGAAGAAAATTATTTTCTTGAAGGGTGTGATGGAAGAGTCGATGAACATTCTTAATTTTACTCAATAGCGACTAAGAAGTTGTGAAAACCTTGAATTGAAGGTACACCTTTCCATTCTACTGTTATGAGCTTTTCACATTTTTCTAATCCACAATATGCATGCTACATTGTCACAACATTGTAGACAATGTGGCTACAATAACCACCTCAGAACTAATCTTGGTAGCAAGGTTGGAAAGGATCAGGTTATTGACCCATACTATAGCCTCAGTATCCTTGAAAATCTCAAACCATCTTCACAAAGCTACAAGTCACCAACATCTCCCCAACAACAACCTTTGAATACTCAACTACAGTTACCCTCTACTCATCCTCCTAGGTTGAACCTATTTCCTTTTAGACTTGTCACTAACCCAAATAATAAAGAAACCCATCATGCGTTGCAATCTCAGTTGCATCCCTTCCCGACCTATGTTAATACTCTTGTAGAAGTGTAGGATATCCATTTATGATCAAGGAAGGTATTTCCATATTTTATCCCCATTATGTAGAGGAAGAAAAAGAGGGAGAAGTATATATTCATGTAGAGAGAACAAATAGTCATATAACACCTCAACAAGATAACAAACCCTTGAAACAAGCCTTCAAATTTGATAAAACCCCTTGATAGAGAGAGGTTGAATGAGAGTGAACCATTAAAAAACCCTTAGTATGATGTGATCAAAAATTTGAGGAATATTTGTGTTAGGATTCCCTTACTACAAGATATCCAAGATATACTTATTTATGCTAAAACAATGAGGGATATGTGTCTTAAAAAATAAGGAAGGAAGTTGAAAGAACCACCTACTATTCATATTGTCGAGGAGTTTTTTGACACAATCACTGGAAATAGTTTAGCAAAGAAATATATTGATCCTGAAAATACTATTAATTACATGCATATTAATGGAGTATGTGTATCTAATACTTTAATTGACGTTGGAGCAACTATCAAGATTATTACTGTGCATACCATGAAATTTCTCAAATTGATTGATCTTTGTCCTACCCAGATCGTCCTTGAATTAGAATATATATCTAGAATCAAGTCGAAGGAGCCTTAGATGATGTGATTGATTCTGTCAAATCATTGGAATATCAAGTGGATTTCATGGTTTTGCAAACTAAATCAACGGCTAGATGACATCCTATAATCCTAGCAATATTGTGGCTTGTTACTGCAGATGCATTTATAGGATGAAAATCTAGTAACATGTTTATTTCTCAGGGAGGAGTTGTAAAATATATTAGGTTATATCCTCCTACAAATTCTCTCATCGAATTTGAGGAAGTCCCCTAGTTTGATGATTCGGCAACTGATGCGGAAATGGTCCATCCAATATGCACTGTATATTAGTTAAAATAATTCTAGGAATTTCATAAAGAAAACCAGTTTAATTATTTTCTATGTAATTCAGGTTCTTATGGTTCTAATGATCATCCACTAGAGCAGGTTTTAAAGAGTGATATACAAGAAAAAATTGATCTAATAGTCTTGTCCTCATTGTGAAATGTTGCTAAAGTTTCATCACAAGAAATAGAACCATATTATGTGTCTGTTTAAGTCATTCCTAGTAATTTTATGAATATTAGTAATGAACTTACTTATGAGAAACAAAAAGAACTAATTCATATTTTATAAGAACAAATAAAATCCTTCACACGATATTATCAAGACATGAGGGGAATTTATCCTATAGTTTGTTCACACCATATTTATGTGTAGATCAATGCCCATCCTATCTAAAAACCTCAAAGGCTTATGAATCCAACACTCAAGGAAGTGGTAAAGGAGGAGTTACAAAATTCCATTCACGCTAATTTTATTTACCTTCTATATGATAGAAAATGAGTTCCCCCCTTAGTTTTGGTACCCAAATCTTCAAGGAAGTGGCATGCATGTGTGGATTTTCGTGAATTGAACAAATATAATATGAATGACTATTTTCCCCTTCCTTTTATAGATAATGTCTTAGACACCCTAGTAGGAAATAAATATTTCCCACTATTGGATGGGTTTAGTGGGTATAACTAGATCTAGATAGCTCTAGAGGAACAAGAGAAAACAACATGTACTTGTCCCTAGGGAAAATTTCTCTTACATAGTTTTAAATTTTGGTTTGTGTAATTCCCATGCCACCTTTAAAAGGGAAATGTTAGGAATTTTCTCAAATCTTATCCATGATTGTGTGGAAGTGTACATAGACAATTTTTCTATTTATGGGGATTCCTTTGAAGAAGCTTTAATAATATTAAGAAAGTATTGATTAGATGTCAGGAAGCACACCTTTCCCTCGGTAATATAAAATGTCAAATGATGTTAACTAAGGGAGTAGTAATTGGCCACATTATTTATTTTACAGGTATTGAGGTCAATCCCACTAAGATCAAGGTCTTATCTTGACTATTGGTTCTTACAATACAAAAGGTGGTAAGAACTTTTCTTGGTTTTTAAGGATATTATAGATGTTTTATTGAAGGTTTTAAAAATATTGCCACAACTTTGTTGATATTGTTGTTTAAATTTGTTTCTTTCTTGTAGAATAACTCGTGGCTATATGTGTTGAAGATCTTAAAAGAAAAACTCTTACTTGCACCTGTCTTGAGGGGGCCCAATTGGACTTTAGCTTTCCATATCTACATGGATGCCTCATACAAGACTTTAGGGGTTTTCCTTGGAAGAAAATATGACATATTTTATTATGCCATTTATTATACTAGTAAAAACCTAACCCCTCTAAGTTGAATTAAATTGTGACATAAAATGATTTCTTACGGTGGTGCACTATATAAATAATTTAGGAAATTTATCACAAGTTACAAGGTTTTCATCTAGATAGACCATGCAAATATTTGGTACCTCATGAATAGAAAAATAACTAATTCTTCAATCATGAGATCATTTTTGTTATCATAGGAATTTAATGTTATGATTGTGGATGGGCCTAATAAAGACAATCTAGTTGATGATTTATTTTCTAGGTTGCAACATGAAAGTAATGATGTTCCTATAGATTTAGATTTTCTAGATGAACTGTTATTTGTAGTTTCTTCTCATCTACCATGGTTTTCATATAATGCAAATTATTGATGAGCCTTGGTATTGCAACAAGAATGTTGCAACTCCCAAGGCTACCTACTTTAATTATCAACCCTACGTTCATACAAACTTAAGAGGTATCGGCACTATATGTGCTTCATCCAATGTGTCCTTCCTTTGCTATCATGATGTAATGGAGTGCATGTAGTTAATCCAAATCCTAAACTAATTGCAGAAAATGAAATGTTTGAAATGGAACCTTAACCTATTGCAAAAAAAAGAAGGTATAAGGAAAGAGACTGAAATCAAATGCTAAAACACACCATTTCCTAATAAACTGCCAAGAAGCTATGCTTTGCAATAATGTTAAATTATCATGAACCAAATTATACTATCTAAGCATGGAAGTAAGAAGCATAAAAAATCAGTAATGTGCAAGTAAAGGGACTGAAATAAATCTATTTTTGTCTTTTTCTCTTTTCATGCAAAATCAAGTATGCAAACTAATTTATTTTGGTGATGTGGCAGGTGAATTAAGGATGTTGAAGGATGGCTGGAAGGGTTAGGAGCTGTTTGGATGGTGTGGGAGACCCTTGTGAGGATTTTGGTGACTTCCTAGAGGTTTTCTCACAATTTAGCCTCAAAGCAAGCCATTTCAAGAAAACCTACAGGATGTACTAAAAACCTACAAGATCCCCTGAAAACCTACAGGATATAGCCGAGAGAAAAAATTAAAGGTGTTGGGGGTGATGGAAGGCTTATGAAAGGTGGTATATGGGTGGATTGGAGTCAGAAAATTCCTAGGACCACTCAAAACTCAAAACCAAAGTTGGGAGATGGATGGATTTTCTCAAAAGGCTTCGAGAAGTTTCCTACAGGATGTACAGATTCACTAGAATTCATCAAATGACCAAGAAAATCAAATCCAAATCAGATGGGACTGATTTTTTTATTAACTAGGATGTCGAAGGTCCCCATTCCAAGTGGAATAACTCAAAAATACCTCTATTAACCCATGCTAAAAAAATAAAATAACATTACTAGTCGAAAATTTAGGAATTCGAGAACTAGTGAGCTAGTAAATCTAAAAAATGCCTAACCAAATCAAGTGAAAATTCAATAGGGTAATTTTTTTTATGAACTAGAATGTTTTTTTGATCTAATGAAATTTGAATCAAGTCGATTGAAGCTCGTTAGCATGCTCTAAAAAATAGCAGAAATTTACCGTTCTTTGTTAAAAGGAGGTCCAACAATCTAGATTTGGGAATAAGAAGACTAATCCAAGCAGCTCAATGATTACTATGAACTTCCAAAGCTTTTGAAAGGATGAAAGAATGCTTATGATCCTGCAAAATAACTTACATCAACCATTTAACTCAATCCTATAACAAGAAATCATTAATACTAAATGTAGAAATAGAAAGACATGAAAACTAGAGATGCATGTGAATAAGCAGTGAAAAGAAGGAAAGAAAATGATACAAAAGGGCTCTGAGGTTCTTGGGATAGCCAAACCCAAGGAAAATTATAGACCTATGGAGGAGAACAATATTTAGAAGCTGAACATGACACCAATCTTCATTATTTTCATCAATAGAATTACATCCCTGCAAGAAAATACAATGGAGCTACAAAAATACAAGCTCTCTCCACAATAACACTAATGAAAATCTCCCTATAGAGGAAAATTCGATAGAGACCTATGACGGAGAACAAGATTTATAAGCTGAACATAACACCAATCTTCATTATTTTCATCAATAGAGTTACATCCTTGCATGAAAATATAATGGAGCTACAAAAATACAAGCTCTCTCCACAATAACACTAATGAAAATATATATCTAGATGAAAATTCAACTTGGTACTTATAAAAAATTATTAGGAATCATTCCCCATGAATGGAGGAAGCTTTCCCCACCAAAATCCCTTGATTAGTGGATCTAGTCCCCAATACTAGGAATTTGCATTAGTGAAGGAACACATTCCTAGATTTTCACAATCATTCCCTAGAGGAAAATTTGACTTGGTACTTATACAAAATGATTAAGAATCATTCCCCATGGATGGAGGAAGCTTTCCCCACTGAAATCCCTTAATTAGTTGATCTGCTCCCTTGATTGGTGGATCTACTCCCTTGATTAGTGGAACACGTTCCTAGATTTTCTCAATCACTGGAGTTCCACAATTTGTGCCATAATTCCATAATATATTGTTGACTTATTATTTATTATTTATCCTCTAGTAGCAGGGAAGAAGTCCCTAAATTATCTCCTCCTCTAACTCTTCATAATATGCCCAATATTCTCATAATATTCCACAAAAAATAAATAATATTAGACACAAATATTCAATTATTCATAAACCTTCCTAATGAATATATTAAAGTTAAAAATAAATTATCTAATGCAAAAAGAGAGGTTTAATGTGCTGAAGGATGGTTATATGCCTTAATTTATGTTTTAATTTAGAGGCATGGGCCTTAATTTATGTCTAATTTAGAGGCCCATCATACCCCCCCGCTAAAAATGTTGCTCATCCTCTTAGCAACTTAGTGACCTCATTGTGCCTCATCCATGGCCCTGGAGGCCTCTCTCTTGTGCATTAAGAATTTTCGCTGTAAGCTCTGCAAGGACAAGCCCAAAAACATATTTGTTCAAAGAAAAATCATTGTTTCTTGAGACCATTAGCTTGCTTTCTTGCCCTTATTCATGTTGAGAATGGCAACAAGAAATGATAAAAATAGAAATTTTATAAATAGCATTGCTATAAATAGCATTTCAGGTACCAGTGTTGGACATAGCAACAAGGAATGAAAAATGGAAATGTTAAAAATAACATTGTTATAAATAGCATTTTGTGATACATTCCAATTTTAATTAGTCCCTGAACTAAAACTGAGAATTAAAATTCGAATTTGATCTTAGCAGCTGTTTGTAAAATAATTAATTAATTCATCTTGATTTAATTAGTTGTAGGAAATCAAACATGAAATCTATGTGAAGACATGCAACAATTTCTCCATTGATTGAGGAAGTTATCCCTTGATTAAAGGAGATCATAATGAGTTGTAATTTGAGTTGTATTAGTTAGCTTAGTTATCTGAGTTAAGTCCAGTTAGATTAGTTCCTACAGTTTGTGGAACTAATTATGAGTTCAGTTAGTTAATGCATGCATGCATGTAACTATTGCACTTCAGATAACTGAATATTCTCTCATAAATAACTCATGCATGTCAGTTCAGTTAGAGACCTAGTTGAGATCAAAGGAAGGGACAATGTACTATCAGTTGGAGGATTTTTCCTATATAAGAAACTCATCCATGCGAAAATAATTATCTCCTTCAGGACTGCGCAATTACTATTGAGTTTAATGTGTTGTGTGAGAGGTGAATTCACACCTGTGGCAACATTGGACCCAGGACCGCAAAGAAATAGGAGGCTTGGAGGGCAGAGGAGAAGGTTTGTGAGAAGCCTTTAACTATCTATGAGTAGCATTGTTCGATTGTGCTGAGAGCTAGATGGCTTGTGAGCTGAAGCTTTGTGTAATCTGAACATATTTCCACTTGTATGATATTACAGAGATCAAGGTTTTAGGCTGAGGCTTTCCCTAGAGTATTCTTCTGTGTTGATGTGTGATTGCTTTCTCATTCTCAAGTTATATGTGTTCTATTTGATCTTGCTCATATTCAATTAAGCTTCTGCAAAGTTTGTTGTAGAAGTAGATCTTGTATTTTTCTTTAGTATATTGCATAGTCTGTTGATCTATAGTGAAAAATTCTACATGGTATCATAGGGAAGGTGAACAAAGCGAAGAACATTATACAAGAAGGGAGGAGTTCGAAGTTTGAGGTTCCTGAATATAGAAATCGAGTTCTTATCACATCTCAATTTCACCAATGGAATTCAACGGTTTAATACTCGAGTATGCCCTTGATGGTAGCTTGAATTATATAGCTTGGAAGGATCACATGGAAGCAGTATTAGAGGATAACGATCTAAAGGACTTCATTGATCAAGAAGTCCCCAAGTCAGCAGCGGCTAATGCTAAAGAATTGGCAGAATGGAAGAAATGTGTGGCTAGAGCAAGGAGAATCCTTCTCGAGGGAGTTTGAGACCACATAGTCTCAAGCCTCCATGGGAAGGAGACACCATTTTTGATGTGGAAAACATTGAAAGACCTATATCAGAATAACAGCGATCAGAGGAAGCTAACGCTGAAAGATAAGCTTCAGAAAATCAAGTGTGAAAAGGGTGACATGATCTCTACATATCTGAACAAGCTCACAACCTGCAGGGATGAGCTTGGAAGTGTAGGGATCACAACAGCCGATGGTGACATGGTGAGTCTTGCACTCCTCGGTCTTCTTGAGAGTTGGCATAGCTACCAAGAATCGATAAATGGAAGAGAGAAACTGCCAGATTGGGAACGACTTTGGTTGGATCTGATGCAGTAGGATATAAGAAGAAGCACCAGAAATGGTTATTCATCCAAGGAGGATGAAGAAAATTGTGCCTTAGTGAGTAAGGTGAAGAAAGGGAAGGAAAAGGATTCTCATCCCAAGTTGAGTTCTTCCCATGGTGGGAAGAATTTTGACAAATCTAAAGTGTGATGCTTTCATTGTCATGAGATGGGCCATTTTGCTACAAATTGTCCACTGAAGAAATCCAAGATGGGATCCAAGGAAGGATCTGAAGGTGAGGCATTGGCCTCACAGTCCGAGTTGGATTTCACCCTCTTTGCATGCATGGTTTCATCCATGGTGGGATGTGGTTGGTTTCTTGACAGTGGAGCTTCATTCCACATGAGCAACGATAAGAGTTTGTTCAGTACCTTGGAGGAGAAAGATCTCTAGATACTCATAGTGATGGGTAATGATGAAAAGTATAGTGTCTCAGGAGTAGGAACATTTGTTTTTCAAAGGGAGCATGGAGTTCTCATTACCTTGATGGATGTGAAGTATGTGCCAGGACTGAGGAAAAAATTGGTATCGATTGTAATGATGGAAGACAAAAGTTATGATGTAGTCTTCAGTAAGGGAAGGTTTTCCTTAGACACGTCACCATGAGACAAGTGAAGTAGATCAGTTAACAAGTCAAGAACTTGTATGCTCTTGAGGTTCAAGATACATGCAAAGCCTTGAGGAGCAAGGCAACTATTTGAGACTTGGTCGTTGAGAGGAAGAGTACATTACTTCTCAACATGTAGCGCCAAAAGAAGTCTCAGACAATTGTGGAGGAGCCACAATTGGTGAAGCAGCTTCACAAGGTTGTGGAGTAGCCACAACTAGAGAAGCTGAGAGGAGACCAAGTGGAGGCATCCACTCATGCAGAGACCTCCAGTAGGGGGAAATTTCGAGCCAAGTGCGCAAAGGGATCACATGCATCCATACCTCTAGGTAGGAGGTGGGGCAATGTGGAGTGACAATCCCAGGAAGGCTAGAATAGGGGTAGGATCATTGAGGTACCCAACCTCTTTGATTAGACCTTGCTACGGGAGCCATGACGAGGAGTAGCAGGACTAGCTGAGTGGGTAGAGATAGATGTGGATGGAGCGACAAAGGAAGCTTTAGCATTAGAGGATGTTTCTAGCCCAACAGGGAGGTCAGTTGGGAGATCAGTTACTTACTTCTCAGTAACTGAGTTGTAGTGTAGCAGTGGGCAACACGATGCAACATGATGAGAGGAAGTGCAGTGCGGATGCAGTGCTGGGAGACAGGACTAGCATAAGCACGGATGCAGTAGTAGGAATCAGTGTGATTGATGCAGTCAGAGATCAAAGTGATAGAGGCTAGAGTAGTCAGATACTAAAGAGCACAAAGGTGCAAAGTTTTCAGTTGATAGAGGAAATAACAGTTAGAGACTTTGATGACAGAGGCATCATTCTAATTTAGGTTGGATATTTTTTCATTTCTAGAGTTGCTAGAGCAACAACACTTAGGAGAAGTGTTGCATGTAGAAAATTCCAAAGGTTCAGGATCGGTTTCGAGTTGAATTCCTTTCTTGTTGAGAGGGAGTGTTGAAAATGGCAACAAGAAATGCTAAAAATAGCATTTCTATAAATAGCATTTAAAGTACCAGTGTTGGACATTGTAACAAGGAATGAAAAATGGAAATGCTAAAAATAGCATTGCTATAAATAGCATTTCGAGATACATTCCAATTTTAGTTAGTCCCTGAACTAAAATTGAGAATTAAAATTTGAAATTGACCTTAGCAGCTATTTGTAAAATAATTAATTAATTCATCTTGATTTAATTAATTGTAGGAAAGCAAACATGAAGTCTATGTGAAGACATGCAACAGTTTCTCCATTGATTGAGGAAGTTATCCCTTGATTAAAGGAGATCAGAATGAGTTGTACTTTGAGTTGTAATTAATTAGCTCAGTTATCTGAGTTAAGTCTAGTTAGATTAGTTCCTATAGTTTGTGGAACTAATTGTCAGTTCAGTTAGTTAATGCATGCATGCATGTAAATGCTACGCTTCAGATAATTGAATATTATCTCATAAATAACTCATGCATGTCAATTCAATCAAAGACCTAGTTTAGATTAGAGGAAGGGACAATGTACTATCAGTTGGAAGATATTTCCTATATAAGAAACTCATCCATGCAGAAGGAATTATCTCCTTCAGGACTGCGCAGTTACTATTGAGTTTAATGTGTTGTGTGAGAAGTGAATTCACACATGTGGCAACAATGGACTCTAGGAGAAACTGCACAAGGAAATAGGAGGCTTGGAGGGTAGAGAAGAAGGTTTGTGAGAAGCCTTTAACTGTCTATGAGCAGCATTGTTCGATTGTGTTGAGAGCTGGATGGCTTGTGAGCTGAAACTTTGTGTAATATGAACATATTTCCACTTGTATGATATTACAAAGATCAGAGTTTTAGGCTGAGGCTTTCCCAAGAGTATTCTTCGGTGTCAATGTGTGATTGCTTTCTCATTCTCAAGTTATATGTGTTCTATTTGATCTTGCTCATATTTGATTAAGCTTCTGCAAAGAGTTTTGTAGAAGTGGATCTTGTATTTTTCTTTAGTATATTGCATAATCTGTTGATCTACAGTGAGAAATTCTATAATTCAAGATGAGTTCTTGAATATTTTTTTGTTTAGCAAGGTCTTCCATATCCTTATCAACCTTTTTCTACCTTATTCCACCATTTGGACACCTCTAAAACCTTCAAACTGCCTTTAGATTAGAACTAGGACATCTTGTAGTAATTCCTATCAAAACTACAGGAAACCTTGTTAAAAATACAAGGTACCAGTTTTGAGCATAAATGATAGTTTGAGGTTAGGGAAGGCCCTTGCTTGACTTCCATGCCTTTATCCCATTTTTATAACATCTTTTAGGCCTTGGACAAAAGCTAGAAAGAGATTGGAAACCTCTTGGAACGCTATAGTTTGAGTTCTATTTTGATGGTGAGTGCCTTATTTATTTTTGTTGCCTTCTTCTTCTCTTTTGTGGCCTAGGTGACTGCCTAATCGCCTTGGAGTTCTATGAAAAAGCTTTTCCATCTTGGGGTTTAGCATAATTTGTTCATGTCTTCCTTCTTTTAGCAACATTCTGCCTTCCTATAGTAGTCATTTCTCCTCTTTCAGGATCTTCTAACTGTATGAGAGTCTTCTTCCCTTTCTTGTTGTTTGCTGATGACTCCTTTGTTTGTGCAAGTACCTATGGTTGAAGATGGTGGTGTTGTTGTTGCTTTGGAGCTTCTTATGCTCTTGGATCATCATGTTGATAGCTTGTTGTTGTTATGATTTGTATTATGTGGGATAGGCTGCTATAGGATTTCCTACAGGATGTCCTGTAGCTGCTTATCCTTGAGAACTCTTAATCATACACTTTATTGAGATAGTGACATGGATGGAGAACAAGGAATACTCAGGTGATGCTCTCTATTCCTCCTTATTTCCCTTCTTTTCGAAGACTAATTTATTATTTTTATTTTTTAAAATGATTTTGTTTTTAAGGGTGAATGCAGGGTGATGATGGTGGACAAGGTATAGTGATGGAATGATGAAGGGGGTGAATTTTGTTGGCATAAAAAGTCATTTATTTGCCTTAGGACTACCTCCTATGGGATTTCTGGGTCATTGTAATTCCTACAGGATCATCCTGTAGAAAACATAGTCCCTTTGTAAACTAAAGTAAAGGAGTGGAAAAAATGACAGAAATGGTGGAGGAATGAATGGTAATGAGTGGTAAATAAAAAATTGATTGAAAGGGGTCTCTTCGTGATCCTCCTTTGCTCTTTGACCATCCTTCTTGTTAACCTGCAAATGAAAATTTCATGAAAATGGAGAGGATGCTCTCTTTGTTTTTTTTTTTTCAAGAATGAAATGGGATGGATGAATCACGAATAGATAGTGAATATGAAGTGGATGGAGGGCTTGGAGTGCTATGGTGACCTTGGCCTTTGCAAAAAAATATTATTTTAACTGTTGTCCTCATTCCTTGAAATCATCGCCCTTCATAATTTGGCTTTTCAACATTGCATGAGTGAAGGAGTGAGCTAAAATAAACTAGTTGAAGGCGGCTGAGACTGCTAACCCATCCTTAGCTTATAAAACCTCATCTCTCATGCATTGACAAAAAATTTCTACCTATAATATGCTCAAGAGAAGAGGTCAAAAATATTGCATACATGTACCTACCCTGATGGTTGTTGGAGAGACATGCATGCTTCTGTTGAGTTGATGTTGATGTGCAGTTGTTGGATGGTGATGTTGATGACCCTGATGCTGTTGCTAAGCTCTGGAGGAGCTTCTTTGACCTTTGGATCTCCTTTTGAAACTGCTCATTGCCAATCTTGTAGGTGTTGTTATGTATCTTGTACGTTTACAGGATAGCAACTTGTTTTGTCCATATCTCCCAAACGGTAGGCTAGATTGCGCTGAAACTTTTTCAACATGTTTCCATCATCATTATGCACCACCCCGTAGAAACATCTTGGTCAATGGATGCATGGATATTGAGAAAAACTAAAAATGGCTGAAGGTGATGGAGGATGATTTCTTGGAAACCATGCAGTGGAATTTGTTGAAATTGCTTGGGAATGTTACCATCATCCATATGCATCTCCCCATGAAACAAATTTTCAAATAGATACAGGGATATCGAGAAAATGCAAAAATGGTTGAAGGTGATGGAGGCCAATTTATTGGAAACCGTGCACTAAAATTTGCTAAAATTGCTTGAGCATGTTACCATCATCCATATGCATCTCCCCCTGAAACATCTTGGCCAATGGATGCATGGTTTTCAAGTTATGGCAAAAACAAATTTCTACTCGATGTATTTTTGTATCATG
Organism: Pinus taeda; assembly: GCA_000404065.3. Classification (NCBI taxonomy): domain Eukaryota; kingdom Viridiplantae; phylum Streptophyta; class Pinopsida; order Pinales; family Pinaceae; genus Pinus; species Pinus taeda. The sequence continues at coordinate 20,455 of APFE030722697.1, forward strand.
TAGTAAAATAGAGCATCCTATAATTTTTTAGGACAACAAGGAAAATGAGTGGTAGAAGCTTGAGAATGATGGGTGGATGGTGAAAATAGATGAGGGTGATGGATTGGCATGGCCTTAGCCTTGTTGGAGCATTTGAGCGAAGTAGGAGAAACTCAAATTTGACTTCTCTTGACTAGGTTTGACCAATTTTCTTCTTTTGGTACCAACTTGTTTTTTTCTTTTTCTTTTTTGCTTGTAGATGTTGGAGAGTACATAAGTTATACATGGAGCAAAGATTTTATTTTATTTTCTCTCTTTTTTTCTTCTAGGCCTACTAGTCGCCTCAAGGAGGTTTTCAACTAGTAGGTCTGCCTAGGCACCTCAAAGGAGGTTTTCACCTAGGATATTTTTTTTTCTCTCTCTTTTTTCATTTTTTCAACCCACTGACTACCTAATGAAGGTTTTCAATCAATGAGACAATCTAAGGCACTGCCAAGGAGGTTTTCACCTTAATTTTTTATTTTTTTCTCTTATTTTTCATTTTGTTTTTGTTTTTTCTTCTACCCCACCCTACTTGAAAAACAAAATCACTTTCAAGTATAAGAATAGTTATAATGGAGCCATGTACAGATCAAGATGACAGACAAAATGATTTGGCGGCTTGAAATGTATGCTTTGAGATGTACCTAGATTTCAGAGACCAAATGATTTGATTTTGAAAGGATCAAGCATAGTTGAGGAATAGAGTGATGCTGCAACTTAGTGACTATCTCGAACCATATTTCAATATAGTTGTGATGTCCTTGGTCCTTTTGCTGATCTGGATCATTATTCATGTCTTCTTCTACCATGACCTTCAAATTTTCCTCTTTTTTCTGATTTTTCTCTTGAATACATGGAGGATTTGATGGTAACCATGAGGGAGCTTTCTCAATCTCTAATTTTGTTGTCTTCTTTTGATCAAATGCAGCCCATGGTTCTTTGATCTTCTCTTTTGAATCTTCTTCTTCTTGATGTGGTCCTTCAATATAATCTCTTAATTTTCAATACTCTTCCTGAGCTATGGTGAATACCATTGAGCTCAAGAGGAGATGTTTGGAAGTGTTTTACCTTAGCATTGTAAGTGGATTGAGCTACTTCAATGTGTGGGTTTGGAAATGGTGGTATAGGTAGTTGAGTAGGAGTGTAAATTTGAGATGGATGTGGTTGGGATTGTGGTTGTGGTGGAGGTGAATGGTAGGGATAACATGGAGTTGGGTATGGAGGATATTGAGGAAAATATTGAGGATATTGTGGATGGATCCCATAAGTTCCTTGCCAACCTTGTTTCCAAGATTGGTTTTGGTGTTGAGATGGCCAATGTTGCCAAGAAAAAGGTGTGTTCCAATTATTTTGAGGTGGATATGCATAACATTGAAATTGTGAATTAGGCTCTTGCATCATATCAGGTTGAATAGGTTGCCATGGTCCTCTTGGAGCTACATAACATTTATGCATTGGTAATTGACTTGCTCCATTGTCCTCTTGGTGAACTTCCTTCAACCTTAGTAATGAGGAGCAAAATTTAACATCATGTGATTTTGCATGGACAACACAAACATCTTCTTTTTTCTCATTTTGTATTCTTAACATTTCTACTTGTTTTGTTAGATTGCTAAGAATTTCTTTTTTAAAATCATCAAACAAATTTCCAAGTTTAGTTTGACTTACTGATCTTGATGCTGATATACCTACTCTTACTTTTCCTCTTGATATGTGTTTGCATGTTTCACAAATTTCTTCAAATGATAATTGGTATACATCACCTCTACTCATGAGATGAAGGAGATCTATCCACTCATCCCTAGTTGTTCTAAGTAAGAGGGTTTTTAGTGTGTCGGGTCCTAAATGATGTAGTTTTCCCCTCTTATCATTGTACATGAATCTCTCTATTAGATCCTCAAGGCTCTCATCTTCTCTTTGATTCATTCTAAAGATTTCTTCTTTAAGATCATGATCTTTATATTTTTCTAGGAATATCTTTTGCATATAATTCCATGATCTTATTGAATTAGTCCCTAAACTCATGAACCCTTTAAGAGATCTATTCTTCAAAGTTGCCTGAAGCAATCTCAGTTTTTGAGTTTTTAATAAGTAACCATAAGATATACAAACAATCTCAAATTCAAAGATAAACGTTTCTGGATCCTCTGATCTTAGACCATGAAATTTTGTAAGAAAAGAGGGAGGGATGTTCTTCATGTGCACACTACCTTCAATATCTTGAATGGGAAATTCGAGAGGATCTTCCTTATTGTCATCATCTCCATCCATTTCTTCTACATTCTTTCTCATCTTCTTCTTCTACCTGCAAACGTGAATGGTGATGTGGCTCTTACTGCACCACATGATCAATTTGGGGGGGGGGGGGGGTGGTGTGTGTTGGAAATTTTTGTTGTTGTTGTTATGGTTGAATGAAAACATTAATGCAATGAACTTTTCTATTTTTGAAATGAAATATGCCTAATGAAATTTTTTTTTGCTTTTGAAAAAATTAAAAAGAAATGAATCAACTCGGGAAGAAAACAATGCATACTTTGACATCTCCCTGGCAACGGTGCCAAAAATTGATGAGCCTCGGTATTGCAACAATAATGTTGCAACTCCCAAGGCTATTGACTTTAATTATCAACCTGGGGTTCGCACAAACGTAAGAGACATCGACACTATATGTGGGGCATGCAATGTTTCCTTCCTTTGTTGTCATGATGTAATGGAGTGCATGTACTTAAGTGAAATCCTAAACTAATTGCAAAAAATGAAATATTTGAAATGGAACCTTAACCTATTGCAAAAAAATGAAGGTACAAGGAAAGAGGCTGAAATCAAATGCTAAAACACACCATTTCCTAATTAACTGCCAAGAAGCTATTCTTTGCAATAATTCTAAATTATCATGAACCAAATTCTACTATGTAAGCATGGAAGTAATAAGCATCAAACATCACTAATTTGCAAGTAAAAGGACTGAAATAAATATGTTTTTGTCTTTTTGTCTTTTCATGCAAAATCAAGTATGCAAACTAATTTATTTTGGTGATGTAGTAGGTCAAATAAGGATGTTGGAGGATGGCTAGAAGGGTTAGGAGATGGTTGGATGGTCTGGGAGACCTTTCGGAGGCTTTTTGTGACTTCTTAGAGGTTTTCTCCCAATTCGGCCTCAAAATAGGCCATTTCAGGAAAACCTACAAGATACAGCCGAGAGAAAAATGTAAGGTGTTGGGGGTGATGGAAGGCTTAGTGAAGGTGGTAAATGGGTGGAATTGAGTGATAAAATGCCTAGGATCACTCAGAACTCAAAACCAAAGTTGAGATGTGGATGGATTTGCTCAAAAAGCTTGGAGAAGTTTCATACAGGATGTACAAATTCATTGTAATTCATCGAATGACAAAGAAACTAAAATCCAAATTGTATTTGAATTTTTTTTTTATTAAATAGGATCTATTAGGTCCCCATTCAAATTGGAACCACTCAAAAATACCTCTGTTAATACATGGCAAGAAAATAAAAAACATTACTAGTCGAAAATCTAGGAATTCGAGAACTAGTGAGCTAGTAAATCTAAAAAATGCCTAACCAAATCAAGTGAAAATTCAATAGGGTAATTTTTTTTATGAACTAGAATGTTTTTTTTATCTAATTCAAGTGGAATCAATTTGATTGAAGCTCGTTAGCATGCTCTAAAAAATAACATAAATTTACTATTCTTTGCTAAAAAGGAGGTCCATCAATCTAGATTTGGGAATAAGAAGACTAATCCAAGAAACTCAATGATTACTATGAACTTCCAAAGCTTTTTCAAAGATGAAATAATGCTTGTGATCCTGCAAAATAATTTACATCAACCATTTAACTCAATCCTACAACAAGAAATCATTAATACTAAATGTAGAAATAGAAAGAAATGAAAACTAGATATGCATGTGAATAAGCAGTGAAAATAAGGAAAGAAAATGATACAAAAGGGCTCTGAGGTTCTTGGGATGGCTAAGCTGAAGGAAACTTAGCGACCTATGGAGGATAACAAGATTTATAAGTTGAACATGACACCAATCTTCATTCTTTTCATCAATAGAATTACATCCCTGCAAGAAAATACAATGGAGCTACAAAACTATAAGCTCTCTCCATAACAACACTAATGAAAATCTCCCTCTAGAGGAAAATTCGACTTGGTATTTATACAAAATTATTAGGAATCATTCCCTATGAATGGAGGAAGCTTTCCCCACCAAAATCCTTTGATTAGTGGATCTAGTCCCCAATACTAGGAATTTGTATTAAATGGCAAGGAACACATTCCTATATTTTCTCTATCATTCCCTAGAGGAAAATTCGACTTGGTACTTATAAAAAATGATTAAGAATCATTCCCCATGGATGGAGGAAGCTTTCCCCATCGAAATCCCTTGATTAGTGGATCTTCTCCCTTGATTGGTGGATCTGCCCCCTTATTAGTGGAACACATTCCTAGATTTTCTCAATCATTGGAGTTCCACAATTTGTGCCATAATTCCATAATATCTTGTTGACTTATTATTTATTATTGATCCTCCTGTAGTAGGGAACAAGTCCCTAAATTATCTCCTCCTCCAACTCTTCATAATCTGCCCAATATTCTCATAATATTCCACAAAAACTAAATAATATTAGGCACAAATATTGAATTATTCATAAACCTTCCTAATGAATATATTAAAGTTAAAAATAAATTATCTAATGTAAAAAGAGAGGTTTAATGTGCTGAATGATGGTCATAGGACTTAATTTATGTTTTAATCTAGAGGCATGGGCCTTAATTTATGTCTAATTTAGAGGTCCACCAATTATTTAGCTACAAGAAAAAACTGCAGAAGTTACTTGCTTATGTGAAGTGAAAAATTATAAATAGAAGTTCCTATTATTACTAGATCAATGGTGATCTATTTTATAGAAATTTGGACCTTATCATTAGAATATGCATTTGGGATGATGAGGTACCAGATATTATAAAGGCTTTCTGATGGGCCTCCAAATTAGACATAAATTAAGGCCCATATGACCATCCTTCAGCACATGAAACCTCTCTTTTTTTGCATTAGATGACATATTTTTAAATTTAATATGTTTGTTGAAGTCTGAAATTGTTTCCTTTTTTACCACCCTTTTACCATCTCCTTTCACCTTTTTGTCACTATTTTTATAGCAGTCTTAGCATGCTCAAGGTCAAATTCAACTTATAAAAAGGTATTTATCATCCATGTTTAGAATATATGTTTCTTTATGAATTGTAATGAAAAAATTCTTACAATAACAAAATCATAATCATTCTGCAGCTAATGTTGAATTCCATAGTAATATTCATGGTTAGAGAGGTTGCAGTGCTTTAGTAAAATGATGAAGGGTATCAAGAGATGATAAATGTTCACATGGATGACCACCTATCAACATGACTTGGTAGGCTATAAGGATTAAAAGATCTAAGAGTCAAACTCTGAGAATGACGATGCAATGGTCAAGTCAAGGCAACAGGAGAGTAGAACGACATCAGGCAAGTGCACAGAAGGCTTGGTCAATCATGAGGATATGATCTAAGAAGAATAACTCATGATTTTGTCTTTCAATAGCAAATCATGAGGGATAAAGTCTTAGTTTAATTCCATTTCCTATATGGAAAATTAGTTTCATTTTGTATCGGCATAAAAATCTTGAAGTTGTTTGATGAAAACTTGTATAAAAATCCATAAAGCAAGACCCAAAACTCAGTTCGATTATAAAATTTTGTTGTGATTATCGTGATACTCTATTTCAAGTAAATACAATCCTTTGTTTTCAAATGCGTGAGTCACTAAGAAATCATCTGATCGATAACATACTTACACTCACAGGAGGGCCCACTTTTGAGTTGTAAGGACATTTAGTTTTGTTTATGTTTTCACTTGCTCATAGGGAAATAATATTTTACATTTTATTTTCTCTTAAGATAGTTTCATTACAGTTCTAATATGATCATTTCTTGTTCCAGTTCGAGAGCTCTCATAAGCAAAAATCTTCAAAAATATTTAATTTGCATATGCATTTCGTTTTATGTTTCATTACTCATTTAATTTTGAAGATGACAAAGGATATGTATTTTAGAATTAATCTTGCACATCAGTAATCATTTAGATTTGCAAGTTCTCAATTGATTTTTATTCCTGTCAGATTCTTTTTGCAATTAGTTTTTCTTATCCAATTAGTGTAGAATTTCCTTTCTAGAAAATAGTGTTGTAGTGCTTTCAATTATGAAAGTAGCATTAGAATTGTTTCTTGCAATTTAGTATTAGCATTTCCTTTTTTGCAAGTAGAGATAAATTTTGAATCCTACAATTTTTAATTCTGCAAGCAGTAGATTTCAATTCAGTTAAGTAATTAGTTTTGATGTAACTTTAAATAGAAAGAACGTGTACATGTTTACTCTCTAAATATCATTCAACATTTTTTCATACTTAGAATAATTCAATCCATAGATAGGACTCTTAGCATATATATTTCACATACATCTCATAAGTATGCGAGCCTTGGTAGACAATTAATGAAGTAATTTAAGAACAATTAAATTACCCAACATTTTGGCGTCATTGTTGGGGAGGTATATATAGGATTATATTCTTGGTTTTCATATCATTTTAGGTGCATTCAATTTTGTAGATGCATAATTAAAGCATGGTAAAAATCATTTATGCATAGATAAAGGGATTCTAGGGGTAGATTTGTAAGTAGACGTAGAAGTTCAATTCCAACATCACCAGTCAGCCCCGCTAGACCTCGTAGTTCCACACCATCCACTCATACTTTCATTCCATCATTAGCAGGTAGACATAAACTTCTTGAGGTGCATATATCTAAAATCCAACCAAAAGATTCACTAACTTCCTCTATCGAAGTTGTAGTTGAAGAACCTACATCCCCAATAGGAGTAATTTTCCTCTCTTCAACGGGAGAGAAACTTCCAAGACAAGAACTATAGATTCATAGTGAAGAAGAAGACGAATAAGAAGAAAATTATTATAATATACCATTAGTAGAGGAACCAAAAGAAGAGCTAGACAATCCTATCATAAAACCTTATATTATCTTTGAAGAATCTATAATGGTAGGGGAAGGAGAAGGAGAAGTACATAATGTAAATGGTGAACCTTGGATTGGAGGTGGAAGAAGAAGAGGAGGAAATAGAGGAGGAGGTGGAGGTGGAGGTGGTAGAGGTGGTAGAGGAGAGCTAGATCCTTATGGATTTCCCATATTTGATGAAGATACCACATCCACAATGAAGAAAGTCTCACCCTCCATCCTTCCTAATTTCCATGGCTTGAGAAATGAGGACCCTAAAACATTTCCTTTTTATTTTGAAGTTTTATGTAGAACAAATGATTACTTACTTGATCCTCAAAAATTGAAATTATTCCCGGCTACTCTTAAATATGGAGCACTTAAATGGTTCATGGGATTAGGAACTCATGGGATTAGGAACACATACTATTAGAACATGGGAAGAAATGAAAAAGATGTTCTTAGAAAATATAAGGATTATTTCATTCCCCATAACCTTAATGGTGAAGTCTTTAGGATGATGCAGAAAGGGGATGAAGGCCTTGAAGACCTAGCTGAAATATTTTATTACAACATCAAAAGGGATAAGATGTATAATTTGGATGATGAAACATTAAAAGCTCTTCTGTTTAAATACATCAGATGTGAATGGATTGAACTTCTTAATTTAATGGGAAAGGGAGATGTTTCACAAATTTCATTTGGAGAAATCTATGATTTGTGTAAGAATATTTCAAGGGGTAAGGCTAGAACTAGAAAAAATGTAAGAGACCATGTGATGTCTAGAATTAATAAATCTACAACTGGAACAGTCAGTAGAGCTGAAATAGGAAATTTGTTTGATAATTTCGAAACAAATATCCTAGGGAATCTTAGTGAACAACTAGATACCCTCAAGATACAAAAAAAAAAGCAAAAAGCCGAGAATGTTGCATTATTTATTTTTTGTCCCTAGTGTAGGAAGAAACATTCCCTAAGAGAACGTCCCATTCATAGTATAGAAGTTTGTGTCATATGTGTTGAAAATCATAATACGAAGGAATGCCCTTTGATACCTGGTCTTAAAGTTATTTTTCAAGATGAAGCTGGAATAAGAGAAGTTGAATCTCTTTGTTTTATTGCTAAAATACCATGGAAAAATGAAAAATCAAATATGAAACAAAGTTTCAATACTCAATCATATGCACAACCACAAAACAATTGGACTGTACCCATGCCTTGGAAAACTTGGGCCCCACAATCTCAAAATCCATCTTGGGCACAAGGTTGGAAAAATCCTTATGGCAAATATCCTCAATATCCGCAATTCCAAAAACCTTATCCTTATTTTCCCCCACAATATTATCCTCCTCAACCAACCCAATCTCCTCAATTTCAAAATCCATATCAACAATTTTCATTACCATTTCCTCAAAAACCCAATCAACTACCTACTCAACCACTTCCAAATTTGAACAATAAAAATCAACAAGTTGTTTATAATAATGAAGGAAAAAAATGTCAAGTTTATATGATTACCCCATTAGGTTTGAATGATGTTCAACTAAGATCTTGTAAGGTTTTACAAAGGAAGTCTCCAACAATCGCCATCCAAATATCTAAAGAGGATGAAGTTCATGAAAAAGATGCAAATCTTGATCAAGAAAATATTCCTCTAAAGGAGGATTTTCCTATACAATCAAAGGATGAGAAAATAAAGCAAGCTCATATAGTTCCTCTAGTAGAACAACTTTCTATTTATTTTCAGGATCCACCTTTTACTGAAAGGCTCAAAATTGATAAAGGAATAGAATGGAAAATTGTTTTACCAGACTTTTATATGTTAGATGAACTTACAAATATTTGCATCAAAATTCCTTTACTCCATGCTATAAAGGAAATATCAATATTTGCAAAAAAACTATTAAGGAGATATGCATTAGAAAACTAGGAAGAAAGAGAAAAGATGTTAAAAAAATCCAATTGGTAGCAAAAAATGTTGATTTCATGATCGGGAAACCTATTATTCTAAAATATCTAGATCATGGTATTCCCATTGTGAAAGTTCATATCAATGGTGTTGAAATTCCAAACACTTTAATTGATCTAGAATCAACCATCAATATCATGAGTAAATAAACAATGAAGCAACTTAAGTTTCCTAATATTCAATATACTCCTACATTATCACAATTATCAAATAGATTTGTTATCAAATCAGATGGAGTATTAGAAGATGTATCTGTTTCTCTAGATTCTTGGGAATATCTTGTAGATTTCATGATTTTAACTCCCAAGAATAATTTAGGAGGCCATCCATTGATCCTTGGTACACCTTGGATAGCTACAGTTGATGCATTCATAAGTTCTATATCTAATGATATGTATATCTCTGATAGAAGTTCCACTAATAAATTTACATTGTATCCTCCTTCAAAACAATATCTGAAGTAGAAAGTGAAATTTGGATAGATTATGATAATGAAGACTTTGATTATATGCAACCAGTTTATACTCTTTCACAATTAGATGAAGGAGATAAATTGATAAATTTAATGAATCATAATTATTATTCTTCATACTGTGAGCAAGATCAAAGTTTTTAAGAAAAATGCCATATTGAATATCTATCATCTCGCCAAATGGATTTACATTCTATGAAGAAGTTTGGAAATTCTCAAGTAGAATTTTTTCTAGATAAAACATTACATATTCACAATAATTTGGAAGAATTTCAAAAGAGAAATTGATACAGATGCTACAAAAACACAATTCTTCTTATGCATGGGAGTACACTGATATGAAAGGGATTGATCCTAAAACTTGTATGCATCATATTTATATTCAAGAAAATTCCAAACTAGTTAGACAACCTCAGAGAAGGATGAATCCTAATATGAGAGAAATTGTTAAGGAGGAATTACAAAAGTTACTTAATGTGAATTTCATCTATCCAATATCATGTAATCAATGGGTGCCGCCTTTAGTGATTTCTCCTAATAAAAATGGAAAATGGAGAATTTGTATTGACAATAAGGAATTAAACAAAGCTAATTCGAAAGATAATTTTCCACCACCTTTTATAGATCAAGTACTACATATCGTAGTAGCAAAGAAGTATTTTTCATTTTTAGATGGTTTTAGTGGATATAAAATCCTCCTTTTGGGATATTATTAGCAATCCATTTTCAAGGATGCCAAATAATGTGTCAAAAGTTGTGATAGTTGTTAAATAATGGGGAAGCCCATTCCATCAAATGAAATTCATCTACAACCACAGGTACTTGTGGAACCTTTTGAGAAGTGGGCTCTAGATTTTGTTGGACCAATAAATCCTCCATCTAAACATAAAAGGTACATACTTGTTTGCACAAATTATGTTACAAAATGGGTAAAAGCTAAACCTCTTTTATTTTTCAACTAAAATTGCTATATTTACATTTCTTTTTTAGGATATTTTTACTCATTTTGGTGTTCCAAGATAAATTGTAACAGATCAAGGTACTCAATTTAAATCCAAGTTGGTACAAAAGATCATGGAGAAATATATGATCAAGCATCGAAAGTCTACTCCATATCATCCACAAGCCAATGGACAAATGGAATCCAACAACAAAGTACTTGAAGCAATTCTTACCAAGACTGTGCATTTGCATAGGAAGGATTGGGCAAAAAAGCTTCCAGAAGCACTATGGGCATATTGAACTACATGGAGGAACACAACTAGACACACTCCTTATGAGCTTGTCTATGGAAAGAAAATTTTGCTTCCAATTGAGTTCCAAGTGGAGACCTTCAAAACAACAACTAAATTGGGCCTTGATCTATCAGAAGATCAAAAATAGGGATTATCACAATTGAATGAGCTAGATGAGTTCCGACAATATGTTATTCAAAGAACCAACATAGTTCAAAAACAAAGATCAAAGTGGCATGACAAATTCATCAAAGCTAAAAATTTTAAGAAAGGTGCCTGGGATATTCTTTTTTTTTCCAAGTTCAAAGATTTTCAAGGGAAATTTCAAACTCATTGGCTTGGTCCTTATGATATTGATACTATTTTTCAATGGAGCAGTCAAAATCAAAACTATTGATGATGAGCAAATTACTTTCCTTGTTAATGGTCATAGGTTAAGGTTGTATCATAAACCACTAAGAAAGGAAGAATTTTTCAAATATTTGCAAGATATTTATGAATTCAAGATGGTCACGAAAGGAGATTCTTCTACTTACTCTCCAACTTCATTACAATTTTCCAATAATAATAATAATAATAAATAAATAAAATAATAAAAGTATAAACATGAAAACCAACTATGTTGGCATACATAAAATCTTAATTGAAAATCAATATCTCTTGACGGTTTATATTTTCATAATCCCCTCTTTCTTTTCCCTATTTCTTTCTACCTTTCTTTTTCTAATAAACTTTAGGTGGCAAGCAATATTTCTGAGGATCAGTATTTGTACTGGTGACCAAAAGAAGCAACAACAATAAAGAAGTATTCTCCTGATCAAACAAGGAAAATTCATGAAACGATAAGAAGCAAACAAAATTTATGTCATTCTGCAACTAATCTTCAATTCTTCAGCCAAGTATGAACTTTACATCAATATTAGAAAATCCACAACAAAAGAATATCAAGGAATTCACAAAAGTAAAGGTATGTAGAATGTTGAAATTATTTGTCTTATAAGAACTTAGGTTTTAATTCATGGATGATTTTATTAAAGAAAAGGTTGAAGACCTTATTAAACCACTATTACACACATTGCCCTGACTATTATAACCTACTCCCTCACCATTACTATGTCGATCACATCAATCCGATTGAGATCAAATACATTCCACTGATCCTCTGAAATCAGATCTTGGAATTGTGGGAAGGTATAGTCCGATCATAACATAAATTCTTCCATCAAGTGCCTTATTTCACTATCATTTAACTCCAATTCATATTCATTTCGCCCCCTTCTAAAACCCCTAGAATTCATGATTTTCTCATTCCCTTTCTCAAATTTCCATCATCCTTGTCAAAAGGAAACAGTCAAAGACTGAAAATTCTTCTCACCATGGGAATGATTGTACGCTTTGAAAAAAATAGAATTAAGTTTCTTCAAGCATACTCGATGGTTAGAGACCAATTGCACTAAGTAGGGTGGCTTCAATTTGAAATTTTTGGCAGGCATGAGACAAATGTTACCAAATATTTTGATCAATCTTTTGATGGGGTTGAAGGAGAAATTGGAGACATCAAGCTTATCCTAACAGAGTCCATTATGGTGGAAGCTACAGGATTTCCCAGAAATGGAGAAAGCAATTTCAAGAATAGAAAAATCAAGGAGAATGACTAGATACATTTCCTCAAAGAACCAGGTATTGATATATCCATCTTTAAAAAGGGAATTCCAATCACTGCATTAAAAGGGAAATGGAGAAATCTATTGTTGGTTATTCAAAATTTTGTAACTTGTGAAGGTAGATTTGGAACTATGTTTTTCTACCATGCTTGACTCTTGATGCATTCTATCGATGAAAATGAAATCAATTTTCCTTACTTCTTGCTCCAAAGTCTTAGAAAAATGGCATCGAGTATATAGAGAGAGCCTAGGTCCATTGATAATTCCCTCTACCATCATGAACTCATCAAAATCCTTATAGAGGCACATTTGGAATATAAGGGAGACAATTGGCAACATTTCTTAGTTAGAAATAATTTTGTAGAAATCCAGGAGTAGGAAACAAGTACTAGGGTTAAGTGGAGTCAACAAAAGTCAGTACCAAACCCTAACCCTAAAAAAATAAAAATTGAAGAGGAAATTCAAGAACATAATGAGACAAAGGTACCAGAAGAACCATTTGAGGATGATACTCCACTTTCCCAGTATTTTGAGAGATGTAAACAAAGAAATGAAAAAAAGAGTCCTAGAATAAAGAAATCCAACGCAAGCTCTAAGTTACCTGAAGAAAGTGAGAAAGCAGAGAAAATAAAATAATAGGTTAGTAAAAAAAAAAAAGACAAGAAACTTAAGGATCAATATTAAAATTGAGAAGAATCAAGATAATTTCAAAAATTTCAAGTACACGGTCTCCATAAATGATTGATATTGAAGAAGAAGGGTATAAAACACCACCTCACACAGTCATCCTGACAAGAAGATATCTAGATATTGACCTAGTCTCACAGGAAATTCATGATTATGTAGAATTTCAAGAACAAAAGGTGCAACACAAGGTAAATCTCTCTGAGTATCAAAATAATGAAATGGGTGAAACTTCTTTTATAGAAAAAACTCCATAACAAGAACGTAGAGTTGAAGATGCTTTGAAACATGACATATATGAGTTAGAGTTTCTAAATAAACACCTATCAAAGGAAAGGGAAGCAGAAAAAGTTCATAATGAGATACTGAGAACCCAGAATGATAATATACTTCTACATATCTACCACTGGTATAAGAAAAATAAGAAATTTAAGGCTAATAACAAATTTCTTAAGAATATAATCAGGGGTTTGCAGAGTAAAATTTTGACGAAGAGACTAAGGGCCACCTTCCGAATTAAAAAGAAAAAGGAAAGCACTAGTATGGATGTGCTTGCATGGGATTAAAAAAGCATACATTGAAGGAGAAAAGAAGAACCAATTTTTAGTTTTTGGTGCATGAGGACATGCAAGACCAATGTGGGGCAATGTTGAAGTCTAAAATTGTTTCATTTCTTACTACCCTTTTACCATCTCCTTTCACCTTTTTGTCACCATTTTTATAACAATCTTGACATGCTCAAGGTCAAATTCAACTTATAAAAAAGATATTTATCAATCATGTTTATAATCTGTGTTCTTTTATGAATTAAAACAAAAACATTCTTACAATAACATAATCATAAAAAGTCCGCAGCTAATGTTGAATTTCGCAGTGATATTCATGGTTAGACAAATTGGAGTGCTTCAGTAAAGGACGAAGAGTATTTGGAGATGAAAAATGTTCACCAGATGGATGACCACCTATCGACATGACTTGGAAGGATATAAGGATTAAAATATCTAAGAGTCAAACTCAAAGTCAATATCTGAGAATGACGGTGCAACAGTCAAGTGAAGGCAACAAGAGAGTAGAAAAACATCAAGCGAGCATGCAAAATACTTGTTCAACCACAAGGATATGATCTGAGAAGAATCCCTCATGATTTTATCTTTCATTGGCAAATCATGAGGAGATAAAGTCTTAGTTTAATTCCATTTCCTAGATGGAAAAGTATTTTCATTTCGTATCAACATAAAACTCTTGAAGTTGTTTGATGAAAACTTGTATAAAAAGTCATAAGGCAAGACCCAAAATTTAGTTCAATTATAAAAGTTTATTATGTTTTATCATCATAATCTGTTTCAAGTATATACAATCCTGTGTTTTCAAATGCATGACTAGGAAATCATTTGATTGATAGTAGACTTACACTCATGGGGGGCCCCCTATCGAGGTGTAAGGACATTTAGTTTTGTTTATGTTTTCACTTTCTCATAGAGAAATAATATTTTATTGTTTATTTTCTCTTAAGATAGTTTCATTATAGTTCTAATCTGATAATTTGTTGTTCTCATTCCAGAGTGGTCATAAATAAAAATCGTCAAAAGGATTTAATTTTCATATGCATTTCCTTTTAGGTTTCAATACTTAGTTAATTTTGTAGATGGAAAAGCAGATGTCTATTAAAATTAATCACACACATTAGTAATCATTTAGAGTTGCAAATTCTCTATTGATTTTTATTCCTATCATCTTCTTTCTACAATTATTTTTTAGTTTCTTTCCTTTCTGCAATTATTTTTTCTTGTGCAATTTTCTTTTATGCAAATGGTGTAGAATTCCTTTCCCGCAAAATAGTGTTGTAGTGTTTTCAATTCTACAAATAGCATTAGAATATTTTTCTTGCAATTTAGTATTAGCATTTCATTTTCAACAAGCAGAGATAAATTTTGAATCCAACAATTTTCAATTCTACAAGCCATATAGATTTCAATTCAATTAAGTAATTGGTCTTGATGTCACTTTAGATAGAAAGAACTTGTGCGTGTTTACTCTCTAAATCGCATTTAAAATTTGTTCATGTAATAACCCTGGTTAAAAATCGATGAAAAAATATATAAGACCACAGTCATGGGACATGTATTCCAAGCTAAATGGTGGGAAAAACATCATAGTGAGTGTTGATTTCGGTTATTATGGCTAAAGAATATGGCCAAGGAAATGACAAAGGATTTGAAAAGGAAAAAGGAATTAATTGACATTTATTTATGAAAATAATGGAAAATAGGAGGAAAGGAAGGTGAAAGGTCATAGGTTGCATGTGAGGAGGAAATTGAAGGAAAATAATGGAAAATGAAGAAAATAAAGGCCTCATTGATAAAAAGGCTTTTGAGGATCAGTTGGCAAGATTTTGTCAGTTCACTTTTGGGAGCTCTCTCTCTATTCTCTCTCTCTCTCATAATCTTGGACACTTAGATTTTCTTGGAGCACTCTTGGAGGAGTGTGGCATACTTGGATTTTTGGAGCAAGAAGACGAAGGAAGAGTAGGAAAGCAGAAGAGGACATCAAGATCAACAACTACAATGGGTTTTTCTTACAGGTACTGAGTTGCATGTATTTTTTCCTCACTATTTTCGGCATTCATGGCATATGCATGTGATTTATTGGTCATGATTAGTCACTGGTGTTAGGGCCTGTATCTACCTCAGGCTGAAGGAAGGCAGGTCTAGGGTAACATCAAACCACACCTAACCTAGTAGCTAGCCCTACCAGGTCGGGAGAGGGCTCTCTCCTTGTCCATCTCAATTAGGATATTGGCAATTAGGGCTTGAGATGACTGAAAATAATGTAGTTTTTAGGCTAGGTATAGTAGCTCTAGGGTTTTTTGGTTGATTTTGTTTTGGGTCGAAACAACAAGAGAAAGGATGATTTGGACTATGGAATCAATGTCAGTTTCTGTCAGCAAACCTAGGGACAATTAAGTGCCATGTTCAACCAAGTGAAGATTGTAAATGTGAGAAGTATAAGGGATAAATCTCGCTGCCCTGCAGGCACCAAACAAAGGATTGATTTGCAGCAGCAACTTTAGATGAAAGAGAATAACGAGGCTGCTCAGCAGAGCATCTAACAATGGATGAATTCTGCTAAAACTACCATTACAACTAACAGAAAAATCATCATGAAAGGAGAATCATTATGGATGACTTCTTAACATATCACTTAGATAATGCTGAAATAAAGGAGAAAAAAAAAATGTGTAAATGAATTACAGGAGAAAAAACATACTGAACATTTAAGCATCGTGATGAATCCCAGGCATAAAGGGAAAAAACTGCTTTATTATGATATTCAATAAAACTTTACACAATCCAAATGCTTCTTTGCTACAAAAATCCAACCTCTATACTATGAAATTAATAAAATATATACATTTTCTCATCCTTGTACTAAGGGAATTGAGCTCAACCATTTTCTTCAAAATAGAATCAGTTACATTAAACTTGGACAGAATTTCTAAAATTAGGTGTTGAAGATGAACTTTTATCTCCTAAACCATAGCACCTGTTACAAAACTGAAAGACATGTTTGTAGATAAGGTCATTTTGGAGAAAAACCTCTCTCAAATTTTGGAAATTCGTTTCCAGTTGCTCGTAATTTGTGCCACAAAATAATCTCTAAAACAGAAAATCATTAAAAATTTAAATCTGTGAAAATGAGCTATAAAGATCTAGTCACATATCCAAATTCATGACACTTGTGAATAAACTAAAAGAGGGTTTTGTTATATGGCTCGTACTGAACAAAATCCTCCTTGGGTTTTCCACAATTACTTTCCATTTTTTGTAAACTGGAACTACACTAAAATGACTAAAACAGTAAAATAAATGAAAATTTTGCTTTGTTTTAATGTAGGCTCCAAATATCACTGCATATCTCCCACATAGTAATGCCTGTGCATAAACTGAAGGAGGTTTTTGTTACTTGGTATGTGATGGACAAAAGTGTATTTCACTTTTGTAAAATACTTGTCCAAACTGATTTTGTTGTAAACTTGTTCCTGTGTGCAACAACTGACCTCAAAACATGCATAACCAAGAATCAATCATTCATTTTGATCATATCTTCTAATCTGGGAGCCGGTTATGGGAGTGCAATATACTGTTGGAAATATTTTTCCAATATTCTTCTGATGGAAACACTTGTGATATTTTTTGTGGTGAATATCATGTGCAAAACATCTAACCAAACCAAACCTAGTAAGAGCTCATGTTGAACCCTGGTGACAAGCTGCGAAGACTAGAACTAACAACTGGCATGAAGGATTTCCTAGATTAACAGTGGATTTTCCTAGCCTTGCAATTTCTTAGAATAGCCATGATGTTGTGGGTTTATTTCTTTGTTTTGCTAGTTGGTTCTCATGTTTCCTTTAGCTTGGGTTGAGTTACTAGTTCTTGGAGCCTTGGTTGGACAAACGCTCTGGAGCCCTATAACAACTTGGATTGAATTATTAGTCTTGGAAGGCTTGGTTGGATGAAATGATCTGGAGCCTTGGAAGGCTTGGGTAGAGACCAATCTGGTGATAGTTGTGATGTCCGACCATGAGGTGGAATTATTGTTTGATGGGTTTAGGTGGTTTGGCCTCTAGAAGCCCTTGATTGTTTTCATTGATGTGTTTTATGAAATCCCACATTCATGCTTGGAATATGGCACAGGGGTGACTAGATGAAGAGATATTTGGCTCAGATGTGTCTACAGTCTGGTGGTTTGGGGAAGTCCCACAACTGGTTGGACTTTGCATCATTAATATGAGATTATTTCTTCTTGTTAATTCATGAGTATTATACTGGTTTATATGTGGATTATATATTTGTTATTTCCTTAGTATTTTCATTGCTATTATGATGGTTATGAACATGTATTATTATAGTAGCTATGTATGGCTCTCATCATGTTTTTACTCGTAAAAGAATGAATAATGTATCTATGGCCTAATGGATGAAATGTCAACTAATGTGTTGAGGAATCAATGCCTCTTAACGATTCTCAAATGAGTATGAGACCCTTATGCTCAGATCTATTATTTAAACAATTAGATTACATATTTGTGACATGTTTGACGAAATGCCTATCATGGCTAGTAAGGGTCCATTCAAGCCCTTATTCAAGTGATTAAATTTGTATCATTAATCCATTTTTATCTCTCAATTCGGAAGGTATCATTTAGTTCTTTCCAGTGACTTGGGCACTAGGCCTAAAAAGTGGCTCAAATCTTGTGGACACAAGCACAACACTGGGAAGAAAATTCCTTGGATGCTAGCATATCCATGTTGTCGGAGTGTCTAGAACCTCCTAGATGTGTGCATTCCCATATAATGGGAGCGTTCAGGGGTTAAATGGTCTAAAATTGTAGTGGCACCCAGGGGCTAGTTACCTGAGAGGTTAGGATGGTTCCTAGGAGTCAGGTTGCTAATGTGGAAAGTTTGTATGGTATGTCGCCATTAGTTCCACTTCCTTAAGGTGACTTAGGATTTCGAATCATATCATAGTAACTCCCCATCACATGTTTGCCCTGTTTGGGCAGTTACTTGGATAGATGTGCAAGGAGGATGTTACAGAGTGGCATTAGAGCATGGTTCACCCCTCAAACTAGATGGGCGGTGTGTTTGTCATGCATTCATCTCAATTGCATATGTGTTCCTTATGTTGTAGTCCATGTGATTGTTGCATTTGCATGGTGTTGATAATTATTGTAGTGATGTTGTCATGTAAAGGTTGATGGTGTTGTTGTGGAATGTGTCATCATGAGTGTATGGTTGTATATGGATTTGTTATGCATGTCAGTGTCCATATGTTATTATGCATGCATTGGCGTGGTTATAGTTATGCTTATATAGTAGGTTAAACATGCAATGTGAGGTCATTGTATGAATTTTTTGTCATCATGATGCTATTGGTATGTTATGATACTCATGTGTTGGTTGAGATAAAGTAGGAGATGCAGATCATTAAAGTGAAGTTGCAACCATGGAATTTGGGATAAGAGCAGATCCTCATGCATGTTTGTATGGTGGGCATGCATGTATGTGTTTAATGGTTGTTATAAGAATTAGGGTTACTTATATACTTTTCATTTTATTATTGTGATGGTTACATGTATGATAAATTCTAGTTGATTAGTGTAGTCATATGTACATGTGTCATATAGTCATGAATGATAGTAACTTGTTGTTGTATGCATTATGGTCATATGCATGATGGTTATGTTCATTGCATTGGAGATATTGATCTTACATGTATCATGCTAACTTGGATTGGTCTATGCAGATGATTATGGTTATGATCTTCAGGTATGAATCGACTTATTTGTGATAGTGTGTTGTACTAATTTAAGCTGGCTGTGCATATGTGATTTCTATGCATGAATGACAATTGTTTATGATCTTATGAAGTGAACATGTTAGCTAATTATTGTTATGAGTATCATGAACTTATGTATGTTTGAGTTTATATGTTGTGAAGTTACATAGTGCTAACTAGATTGATTGTGCAGACAAGATAGCCTCCCATGAGATACATTAAGGTATGAGCTTTCTTATGGCATCTACTTTGTGCTTGAATGTTTGATTATGTCGTGTATTTGGTGTTTGACTGTCGGTGTCTATTATGTCATATATCTGTTGTTGAATGTTTAATTAATCACATGATATGAGTATGTGTCTATAAGATTTCCTACTGAAATGATCTTGTTTTAAGATGGTTGCACTAATACATGTGTTGAGATAACTGATATGTACTTGAGTGTAAGTAGGTGATATTTGTAGCATTAATGTGTTATTACTGATGAATGTGAGTTCATTGTTGAGTATGACATGGTTTTTAGACTTGGTAAAGGTTTATTTCAAATTATTATACATGATATCTTGTTTTTTGGAACATGATACTGACATGTGTGAGAAGTTGTAGGGAAACATCCCTGGTATTAGTTGGACAAGTTAATAGTTGATGTGTATATAATGAGTAGTTGGGCAATGTGAGAGTGCATAGTAAGACTCTATTGCAATAAAGTGAAAAGGTAAAAGAAAGGAATTAGACAAGAATTCCTTTGGCTATGTTTGGAAACCCTAATTCCAAACGAATGGGTGTTTTTAATACTGGAAGTCTTCTTAACCTTGATTTTGTCTAACATTATGTGGGTATGTGCTATATTCATGGACATGCATTTGACAGGTATAACAGCTCATGTCTAGTTTTAGCTATATCTGTCAAAAGAATTGGAGTCCCTTGAGAGATGGCGTGGATGTGTTTAGTTGCAAGACAACATGCTTGGCACAACAAGGTAAGGTAACCAGTGTATTGTTATGTTTATTTACACACTGACAATTATGTGTTGATGGTTGTATGATGTAGGGGATTGCATGGGAAAGAGACTGCCATGAAATTATGATGAAGCCTCAGGTTTCACTTTCCTTTGGAAGCACTGGGAACCATGGGGATTGAGTCATGGTGTCCATTGAGAATCTTGTGATTTCGATTCTTTGTGCTTTGTTTCCTATTGATTTGCAAATTTGTTTATGTCTATTGTATGGCCATACTACTTTATTCGTAGTGTCGGATTGTTATTGGTTTTCATGGTTTTCTTCTTGTTTAAATTTTTTCTTTCCTTTCATGTCTTTAGGGTCTTAGGAATTGGTTGGGAAAGAGGAAAGTTAATGGATCTCAGGGAGAGCTAAATGAAACCTAGTAGGTAATGTAAGACCCAAATGAAGCTCAATGCATGAGTAATGGAAGTTGAAGGTAAGAATATGACAATCAGTTGGATTGGTTCGGTCCACTGGTGTAAATGAACAATGGCAATATAATCATGAGAAACGTAGCAGGAAAGGTGAAGTACATGGATATGAGGTGTCAGATGCCTTGGATATGCTGGGAACGATTTTTCTCAATGTTGTGCATGGTGTGCATAGATAAAGGGAGTTATATTAACCTTGACCTTATGCTATCTGGTAATTATGTTATGATCATGATTATACTAATGTTTATATACATATGTATGTGGATATGTATGTATTTGGCTAACATGATCATGATTGTTTCATGGTAATGTTTACGTATATGTGTGTATGTGTCCATGTATCTATGTCACTATCTGACAAGGTTATCAGGGATCATTGTTGTGGAGGAATGATTTCTTATGAAGGTGAATGACATGACGAGGTTCCTGGCCTTATGGGGAATCAAGTGGGGAGATTAGTCATGACAAATATACGAGGTCAGTATCATGTGGATATGAATTGATATTGTATGCTTGTATTATGCCTATGTTATGATATGATAGGTAACTATGAGGGATACTTAAGTTGAATGAAAGCAGTGAGATACGAGGCATGTTGGGACAAGCATGGATAAGACACTTGAAGCAAGGTTTCTTGGTAGAGATAGTGTGGTACCACTTTTGTGCATATGTTGTATATGTTGTACATGTTTCATCTATGATGTTGTGCACAAGTGGTGTTGTGTATATATAGTGCATGTACATGTTATTTATGCAATGTTATGCACATGGTGGTATGAATAGTGTCGTGCAAATGTTTCATATGCAATGCTCGGTATAGATGGTGATATGTACATGTTTGATATGTGGTGTTGTGTACATATTGTACTATATGCATGATGGATATGTGGTATTGTGTGCATATGGTGTTGTGTGCATGTTGGATATGCAGTGTTGTGTACATAGGGTGCTATGTACATGTTGTATATGTAGTGTTATGTACATATGGTGTTGTGTGCATGTTGTACATGTGGTGTTATGTACATATGGTGTTGTGTGCATGATTGTACAAGTGGTACTGTGAGCATGTGGTGTCGTGTACATATTGTACATATGGTGTTGTGTACGTGTCATGCATATGGTGTTGTCTACATGTGGTGTCATGTACATGTCATGCATGTGTTGATGTGTACATTTGGCCTTGTGTACACGTTGTACAGGGGTACGATGTACATGTGGCATTTTGTAGGTGGTGTCGTGTAAATGTGATGTTGTGTACACATTGTGTAGGTGGTGGTGTGTATAGGTGGACTGTGTGCATGGTGTACATGTGGTATTATGCGCATGTCGTACATGTTGTGTTGTGTACATGTAGTACTATGTATGTGCATTGTGTAGTCATGGTACTGTGAAATGTGTATTCGTTGTGTTATACTCTGTGTACGTACATGTATTGTGTGGTGTTGTACATCAGATATAGATGTATTGTGTTGTGTTGTACGCCAAGTGTATGTACATGTATTGTGTGGCATTGTACATCGGGTATATATGTATGTGTTGTGTTGTATATCAGGTATATCTATATGCATTGTGTGGTGTCGTACGTTGTGTATGGATGTATGTGTTGTGATTTACATTGTGTATGTGTACGTGATTGAAGAAAATAAAAAGGCATTGGGTGTTTGCTGGCTGTGGCAACTGATCTGGTGTGCATAGGTAATAAGGACAAAGGTAGAAGCTAAGGATTGATTAAAGGATAAGTATTAGTATTTTATTTCAATTTTATTATGCATGTGATCTATGATTCTGACTTGTGATGGTTACATGTGATTTATGATTATGGTTTATGATGATTTTGTGTGATTCATGATTTTAATTTATGAAGGTTGATTTTGAGCTAACCATATATGATATGTTTATTCATGATTATTTGATCAAACAATTAGTTTGACTTGTTGTGACAGGAAGCAAACAGGATTGCAAGTGTACCTTATTGATGAGCTACCAATGAGGTATGATGTGAATTTATTTCAATTTATTTTAAATATAATGGAAATTATGTTCTTGGTATAGGAAATCATTAAATGCCCAGTTGGGTGGTTGAAGCTAATGGTAATAATTAGAAACAACATCAAAAGGAATTGGAACAGGCAATAGTATGTTGGTAAATAATTCAAGATCAAAGCCATTATGGGACACTAGTACCCAATAGTGTCCCTTGATTTCCATGATCATGTTGTGACCATATGATGGTTTTGAGGCAGGGATATGCCTTTCTTTTTGGACATTTTGGTGCAAGGAAACCTTTTTGAGGGATGGAATACCTGAGATGGGGGTGCCAACATAACTTGGAAAGTGTGTGACTACTCGAAAGGGGGCGACCGGATTGGCGGAGGGACTATGCAGTAGAGAAGGAAAGACCGAGGATATATATGTTTTGGTTATTAGCATTACCAGATGGAATCAAATGTACATTGGGAGTGTTCTCTAGAACTATGAGTGGACAATTTTTCACTGAGAGGAAAAGTGGTGTAGGACTATAGCACTAGACATTGGATGCATATTTGACCTTGCAGAGGATTCTGGACTTCCTAGGAAGGAGGTGAATCCTGGTATTACTTTGAGAGTGGAGGTGTGAGCCTCTAGATTCCCTTCTTGTGGATGAAAGCATCAAATCCTTTTATTTGTTGGTTTAAGAAATGTGCATATGTGTATATACATGTGTGTCATTGTAAATATTGTATCAAGTTGGATTTATAAAGCTCCATAGATAGTATGATTATTTTCTAGGCGAAGCAAATGTGTATGTGTGTATATGTGGTTATTATTGTAAATATCGTAATGAGTTGTGTTATAAAGCTCCAGTAAATGGTATTATTGTCATGTTTTAGTAGATGGTAATTGTAAATGCTGCAACGAGCTAAGTTGTAATGCTCCATGGGAAGTATGTTTTCTTTTTGATCCAGATTTAAACAAGAACACAACAAATTACAGAGATAACCATAAACACAAAGATGCAGCGGAAATAATACTTCATTTCATTAATGTAAAATACTGAGATAAGCTTACAAACAGAAAATGGAAATAAACAGCTAGGGTGATGGTAGCTTATCTCTAAGAAGAGATGTGGTGGCTACATGCCTCTGAATTATCTTACAATGAGGCTCAAGGGCCTTCTTATTATTTAACAATAAGAGCAAACCCTAAACAACCAAAACCCTAACCCGAGGAGATGTAACACCAAGAGTTTATGGGCCCTGTTTGGGTGAGTTGGACAGCCAACTTCCCGGGGTCACAACTTGGTCATATTATCTCTGTTTGACGCGCATGATAGCCCATTGAAAAGATCTCTCCGAGGACTATGACTAAAAATACAATTTTAAACCAAAAATTGCTAGCTATATCTTTCCCAAAAAACTTCATTTAGGGCCTCAAAATGGCTCTAGAAGTTTAGGACCCGAAAAACTGCTAAAAATAGTAAATTGTGCTACAATTATGGAAACTGGAAAACTGAAAGAGATAGTTGTGGGGGTCCAAATGGGATAGGTGGGTGGCCACCAACATCCACCTAGATCATTCCTCCCCCCTTAGGAAGCAATGGTCCCCATTGCGTTGAGTTCCTCCATCTGCTGAACTTGGTCCCTGGTGAGCTATTCTACAATCTCGGATGTGTCCAATAATGGTAGGAAGCATGGTCAAGGGCGGTACACATTGAACACTTGGTGCAATCAAAGGAATGGGGGAATGCTATGCTTCAAAGAATTGTCTCCCGTCGCCTTGGTACTGGTGTAAGGACCATGTCGAAGTGGTCTGAGTTTCAGATGGGCTCTTGTAAGGCATTCTTTCTGCATATGCAACCAGACTTTGTTTCCCACTTGAAGCTTGTGTGGTACCCCTGTGGGTGAGGAGAAGTTGTTCCTTTGTTCTGTCATGACTGTATTCCTTTGCTGCTGTTGCTGCATGGAGGAACCCTTCACGAGGGTGATGATCTTCCCCTTACTTTGGGTGCAAACCAGACAAAAAATGAATTTCCTAGTCTGGGAGATGAGCTTGCTACCTTTCTTGGTAGTGATCAAAGAGGTGGTGGTAGGTTGGGCTACCTCCAATATCCTGTATAATGAATTATCCAAAGAAATAATGACAATGCGGGGCCTCGACTCATACACAGCATGTCGCCTCCACAAGTATGGTAGGACTAATAATACATCACAAACATCCAGAGGTGTAACATCACACAATACCTCATCTGTGAAGGGCTTGATGCTATAGGGAAGGCGACACTACTGGCAAACTTTGAGATCTCGTCCTTCATGAAGCCACCCGATACTATGCAGCTGTGGGTGTGGTGTAGTCGGTAGGCCCAGCCGCTTCATGACCTCTGCTGAAATGAGGTTCTTTTGGCTACCACTGTCGACATTGAATTATAGTGGCAAACCCTTCACCCACATCTGTGAGTGGAAAAGACGTTCCCCCTCCTCTGGATCTTCGGGCTCATTCTTCTAGATATTTGTGGTGTCAACAGTGACGCTAAGCTCCGCATCAATGATCTGCTTCCCTTTGCCATTCCGCTTGTTGGGTTCTGACTCAGGGTTGGAACATACATCTGATTTTGAAGCCTTCAACTCGGCCACCAGCGACTGCTTGGTCTGGAAGTCACTTGTGTTATGAGTGGGACTCTTGTGGAACTCACACCAATTTCCTGTGTCCTTCTTCGACTTCGTGGTGTTGTTATTTTCTTGCGGCTTCGACGGGTTGTCTTGGGTCACCCCACCTTGGCTTTGTCCTTTGGTCTTGGATTTGTAGATCCAAAGTCTCATTTCTTCTATTGAACTTTTGCTCGATTTTGACAGCGTATTGGTACGTCGTATTGAGTAAGGAGATGTTCATGAAATCCATCTCTTCCTGGATGTATCTATGTAGGCAGCTGCAGTATTTGAGTACCAAATGTAGCTCAAAGTCCTTGATACCCAACTGTGTGCGAGGGTATGAAAAATGTTTGTCAACTCCAGCGCATCTTGGTCCCTTCCCTGCCATAGTGTGGTCCATTTGATGTATTTGTCCTCATAGCTTTTGACAGGGTAGTATTGCTCCTTGATGGCATCCCTGAATGAATCCCAAGTGGGTGCGGCTAAAAATAGTGAGTGTGTACTTTCATTCTTCTACTTGCAGTAGGTTCCCCACCAGTCCTTGACGTGGGGGGATGCTTTGAGAAGAGTGAAAATAATCGTTTCCTGACACGAAAATTCATGAACAGAAAAATACCCATCTAGCAGATTTAACCATTTATCTACGGCATCTACGTCTATTTGACCCTCGAAGATGAGGATTTCAAAATTAACTTGTACCTTAAATGGTGTGGTGTTTCCAAAGCTACTGCGAGAAGCCGATGCATCGCCTCTAGGTAGCTGCTGAAGGATCTGGGCAAAGTTGTCCATCATCGTGTTCCTTTGTCACTCGAGGGCTTCTTCGAGCAAGATTTTGATAGGATATCCTACCCCCTCGTCTTTATTCTCATCTGCCATGGTAGGTCGTCGGGATTTTCGAGGCTAGTCTTGCAAAGGTTCGACTAGTTCAATCCCTAACTCCTTATATCCCGACCTTGTTGGGGACATGCAAAGAAAAACAGAGATAAAGCAGACCACTCTGATACCACTGATCCAGATTTAAACAGGAATGCAACAAATTATAGAGATAACCATAAACACAAAGATGTAGTGGAAATAATACTTCATTTCATTAATGTAAAATACTGAGATATGCTTACAAACAGAAAATGGAAATAAACAGCTAGGGCGATGGTAGCTTATCTCCGAGAAGAGATGTGGTGGCTACATGCCTCTGAACTATCTTACAATGAGGCTCAAGGGCCTTTTTATTATTTAACAATAAGAGCAAACCCTAAACAACCAAAACCCTAACCCAAGGAGGTGTAACACCAAGAGTTTATGGGCCCCGTTTGGGTGAGTTGGACAACCAACTTCCCGGGGTCGCGACTTGGTCATATTATCTCCGTTTGATGTGCATGATAGCCCGTTGGGAATATCTCTCCGAGGAATAAAATAGGAAAGACAATTTTAGATAGAAAATCGTTGGCGGTAGATTTCCCAAAAAACGTCGTTTAGGGCCTCAAAATGGCTCCGAAAGTTTAGGACCTAAAAAATTGCTAAAAATAGTAAATTGTGCTACAATTACGGAAACTAAAACTCTGAAAGAGACAATTATGGGGGTCCAAATGGGATAGGTGGGTGGCCACCAACATCCACCTGGGTCACTTTTAGCAGTCTTATTGGTTATAGGTGTCATTGAACACTGAGGATGGTGTTCCCCCAAGGGGGAGGGTTTTGTAACATCCCTGGTTAAAAATCCATGTAAAAATATATAAAACCATGGTCTTCGGATACATATTCCAAGCTGAATGGTTGGAAAAAAACCCTAGCGAGTGTTCATTTTGATTATTATGGTTAATGAAATTGGCAAAGGAAATGTCAAAGGCTTTGAAAAGGAAAAATACATTAATTGGAATATACTTATGAAAATAATGGAAAATAGGAGAAAAAGAAGGTGAAAGGTCACAAGTTGCATGTGAGGAGGAAATTGAAGGAAAATAATGGAAAATGAAGAAAATAGAGGCCTCATTGATAAAAATGCTTTTGAGGATCAGTTGGAAAGCTTTTGTCAGTTTGAACTTTTATTAGTTTAGTTTTGGGAGCTCTCTCTCTCATACTCTTGTAAACTTAGAGTTTCTTGGAGCACACTTGGAGGAGTGTGGCATACTTGGAGTTTTGGAGCAAGAAGGAAATGGAAGAGTAGGAAAGTTCAAGAGGACATCGGGACCAACAACTACAATAGGTTTTTCTTGCAAGTACTGAGTTGCATGTATGTTTTCCTCACTATTTTTTCAATGCATGGAATATGCATGTGGTTTATTGGTCATGACCTATCACTCGCATCGAGGATTGCCTAGATTGACAGTGGAGTTTCCTAGCCTTTCCATTTCTTGGAATAGCCATAGTGTTGTAGGTTTATTTCTTTGGTTTTTTGGTTGGTTCTCATGTTTCCTTTAGCTTAGGTTGAGTTACTAGTTCCTAGAGCCTCGGTTGGACAAATGCTCTGGAGCCCTGTAACAACCTCGGTTGAGTTACGATTCCTAGAGCCTTGGCAGTAAAATTTCTCTGGGGCACTTTGTGAGTTGAGTTATTAGTCTGGATCATTGGTTGGAAAATTTCTTTGGAGCTATGTAGAAGTTGTGGGTTGAGTTACTAGTCCTAGAAGCCTTGGTTGGAACAAACACTTTGGAGCCCTGGAAGGCTTGGGAAGAGACCAATTTGTTGATGGTTGTGATGTCCAACCATGAGGTGGAATCAATGTTTGATGGGTTGAGGTGGTTTGGCCTCTCGAAGCACTAGATTGTTTTGATTGATGTGTTTTATGAGATCCCACATCCATGCTTGGAATATGGTGTTATGTTCCTATACCAATAGGTGTCATAATTTATGATTGACTTAGTTTATCTCTGAAATATGTACATACCTTTGCTTTCTGCAAATGTTTTTCATATTTGTAAAAAAAAACTAAAACTTAAAAAATGTAAAGAGGGTACATCCTAAAATAAAAATCAAAGGGAAAAACGAATAAATAAAAGGTCAAAAAATGAAAGAAAATGAACCCTGGTGAAAAAAGAAAAGGACCATGAAAGTGTGCAAGTCCAAATGCTACTACTATTTTACCTTTTGTATAATAAAGATTGTGTGCAACTTGTTACTTATGCCACAATCCATGGTAACCAAATAGTTCAATCTTGGTTATTCCATGTTTTGAATTTCATGTTTATATAAATAGAGGATAAAATCTGACCAAACTGTATAATCTTGGCAGATAAGTAGATAGGTAGAGTGGATAAAAGGAGCTCAACAGTTTAATTTGGGCCCTTGGATGTAATAAGGTAGACTTAGATAGATTTCTATTGTAAAAGAAAAGAAAAGTTTTATAAGGATTTTCCAGCTTAAGTGCAACCTAATAAAAGAAGTAAAAATGGTAGGATGTGTAGGTGAGTAAGTAGAGGATTGGTTGCAGAATTATGTATGACGGAGGGCTAGTTAAAGCCCGTATCATTTGCTTTCATCATCACATTACTTCTACAAGCATGGATAACAATGAGACATTTACAAAGTCACATGACTAATTCCCTTAGTCATTTCACCCATTATTGTAACTAATTTCCTACAAATAATAGTACCAAAAACCTTAAGTTAAAGGGGCTCAGAGCATTTGTTTGACTTCTAGAGGGACCAGACCCTCGGCCCAAAAACTAATAAGGTCAAAGTGCTAAAAAACCCCTCATCAACATTCACCCCTTCATCATTCATTTCCTCTAAACCCCTTTTCCTAAACTAAAATCACTATTTGCAAAGGAAAAGTAATTACCCCACAAAACGCCTTTAGCCTAAGTTATAATGTTTTAATATGAAAACAAATTAATGTTAAAGACATTATACTTAGCGCACTTTTATTTTCATCTCATATTAACATCTGATTTTACTTATGCATTAAATCCCAAAATATTACCCCTTTCCCGTATACTTTATTATAAAAATCCCATATGTTAATAATCCCGCCCCAAATGGTTTGAAAAATAAACCATAATAATGAGATAACTAAGGGATTAATTAATCGATTTGCGATTAATTAATAAACTAAACCTTCTACCAAATAATATAGATTAATTAACCAATATGTTGTTAATTAATAATCTATCCTCGCCTAATCACATCACCCTCGACATTGTTAATTTCTCTAATTTGCAATTACTTCCCCCATTGAGCCCCTCCATTAACTACCGATCAAATCCGCACCCCGATCACTGTACAATCTGACCCCTTCGGATCTGACGGTAGACGCTCATATTGGGCGGCCTCCAACACCGACCTTTACCCACCCGATGAGAGCAGTTTCACTATTTCCCCACAACTACGTGGCACCCGATGAATGGCATCGGGCGACCTCCCTCAATACTGCCCAATGCCCAAAAACTGTGCGATGAAAACCATTACCGCTTCCACTTACCACCCTCGCTAAATGACAAAAGCATCCCATCCATTAACTGGCGCCATTTGTCCCTTTCACCATACCTGCCAAACGCTTTGACTTTGCAAATAAAAACAAAATACTCATTATTTTGTTTTATCGAAACAAAAGAACCTTATGTTCTCCATGAACACAGAATCACGTTCATATTGTCACCCTGCGTTCAAAACATCAACTACAAGAAGCTGCTCAACTCTAGTTGTCACTGCAGACCAGGACACTCCCTCCAAACTATGCACCAGTGCCATTCCATTCCCAATAGCACCATAACCAGGTATTTACCCACTTCTATTGAGAAACCCTATCTTTATAATCAAGCCAAGACTGAATTGCTTTAGAAACTGAGTGTTTTATCATAATTTAAGTTGTTCAATACTCTGAATACTCCCTACAACAACCTGGTTCTCCATAAGATCCCTGAATTTCCCTCCCATCTTCCTTGAATACACAACAACCAAGGATGGAAGCTCTCGTCACCCTAAATATCATGCCGCTCACCACTCCCCACAGGGATTTGGACCACCTTTCCTTGGCCAACAGGGACTTTCAAATAAAGGACCTCATCTCTATTGAAACTCCTTTGAAATTGTATTGCAAGTACCAGGACAATTACTTGAACCACGCAGACAAGATAGGCCTTTGGGAATCAAACCTCCCCAAGTATCAATTCTCCAGTGTCCATATCTTCCCGGATATTGTCCACCAATGCCATGCAAACTATGACCCTAATATGAGAGTTGTAATGTCCCCAGATTAGAAAATCCTATTCACCATTACATCCAAGTCCATAAATGAGATGTTACAGTTGCAGCCTGGTCAAGACCTCACTCCCCTTTCCATTGCCGATTTACTTGAAAAATCTTCAAAGCTGTCCAATTCTGAAATTACCCAAGTCTGTCAAACGTTCATTGAAGAAAAACACATGCCAAAAGAACCCCCTCCTTACATGTCTTGATTATTTTCTGATCTAGACAGGGATATTACCACAATGATATCATGCATTTTGTGTTTTACAACCAATGAATATGTAGATGAGATAAACTTTGCCTACATGTCTATTTTTACCCCTGGTAAACCTCCTGCAGCCAAATTTGATTATGCTACGTTCATTGCAGATAAAATACATGATCAGTTTATGAGATTAGAGAATGAGAGTCTTCAAATATTCGTTAGTCCTGTATCACTTGTTTCTTTACTACCAAACTGATAAATTCCCTTTCTCTGTCCAAAAGCTTGATACTAAAGGGAATCCTAGGTCTGTCGTCTTTTGGGCCTCAATATTCCACTATTCTAGCTCTTCTCCTCATCCTTACACAGATTTTATTGACCAATTCATACATCCAATAACTACTATGTTATTGGGGAATCCTCCTCCCAGGATTAGTGCAGATATCAAAAGAGTTCTTCAGTTATCCAAGAAGTACAAGGTTGGGGATTGGTAATTGTACCAGAACCATACCGAGATCAGAATTTATGGGTGTGAGCTTCCTCCCTATAAACTGCCCAAATATCTCCCATGCGATTATTTTCTTTGGAGTACTATAGGAAAATTATCAATTCTGATGAAATCCACTTTGTGAAGACTAAGAAGAAAGCTCAGCTAAGGATAAAGGATCACCTAGGCCCATTTATTTGCAACAACAGAAGAGTAGGGAAAGAGGTAGAGAAAATCCTTAAGAGATTGAGATTGAGAAAGAGCTTCATCTGGTCCTATCACCCTCATAGCTTCATCTGTGACAAAAGGAAAAAGCATAAGCTATCCCCCTACATCCACCATAGGATCCCAGAGATTAAGCAATATGCAAATCAATCTGAATGGGTGGAAGGAACTCTAATAGACCAGGATAGCACACAAGTTGAAGTTGACAATGTATGGGTAGATCTAGAAAGAAGGCTTGATGAAAATTCCTTTGTACAGGTGCCAGGAGATACTTCATCACCAAAACAGTCACAGGAACCCAAAACTCAACCATCAGAGCATGAAGATACATCAGACCAAGTAGAACATTTAGGACAATAAGAAGAGTTAGAGCATCCTGAAATTTCAGAGGAGTTGTCTCCCCCTCAGCAAAACATGAGCAACCCTACAGTTTTTCAAACTCCTCTCAATGAGGAAAGAAATCCTAAGAGAGACAGGGAAGAGGGCACTCCTTCCAGTAGGCCTACTAATCAAACCTTCACTAAAAGGAAAAGGTTGAATCCTTATGTAGAAGAAGAGTTCATTAAGGAGACCACAGGCAACACAATGGTAGAAAGGACAGAGAGCATGCAAACTATCCCAACCAGTGGGATCCCATCTACTTCACACATGCAAGTATTGGAAAGACAACAGAGCACATAGGTGTCTTCCTTCAAGGCTTTCTCTGAATAGAACCTGGATGTCAAGGGAAAGTACAAAGAAATAAAAGTGAGGAATGAGAAATTGAAAGCACAAACTTATACCCATTACCTCAAGATGGCTCCAACCAACTAGACCAGACTTATGTCAGCTTTTGACATAAAAGAAGGAAAAATGTAGATGAGTTTCCTCAAGCCCACTTTGTAGTAGCCAAAATCTATGGCAAACTATTTAAATACTGATTTTGAGATATTGGCAAAGGATATTCATCCTATTGACCAAATAAAGCTGCATAAGCGGACTAGTGAGATGGTTTATTTTACCTTAACTAGTAAAGCCATCAAAACCCATCAACTACAAAATTCATTACATAACACCTCTGCAAAGCTGCAATTAGAAAAAGCTTCCTCTCAAGCATCCAATTGACAGTACTCCTCTCAGTCATCTCTTACCACCAAAAGAACCCCTGATCTCTCCGATACAACTTTGCTTTCTATTAGTTCATCATTATTCCCTCACCCTTCCAAGAGCCAACCCACTCCTTCACTCCTTTCCCAGCTAAACACCACTCCACACTCAACTGTTACCTCTAGTTCTCCCTCCACAACTCAAACCCCTCCTGTTACCCCAACTCTAGTCACTACTCCTACCCAACCTAGAATCATGGCCAATAGATATGCTCCCCTCATGATGCCTGCTCCCCTAGGTGTCATGCCTCAGGACTATCAGAGTAAAATTACTACTTTTGATGGCACTGGAACCTACACATCTCAGTAGCACACTAAGAAAATGATAGATTACTTCGAGATATATGAAATTGACACAGGTGATGTTCAAATGAGAATTTTTGTTCAGAGTCTGTCTAGGGAAGTTACGACCTGGTTTAGATATTTAATGCCCCAAAGTATAGATAGCCTAAGAGTTCTCTACCATAAATTCTTGAATAGGTGGGTGAAAAAGAAGGACCCCCTTCAGATTTTATCATAATATGAGAACCTTAGAAGGGGACCTCATGAAACTGTTCAGGACTATTGCACTAGGTTCAATAGTGTTTATAGTGCCATTCCACTCGACCTTATACCCCCACATGGATTAGCCCTGATCAAATTTCCTGATGATTTGATTCAGATATGGCTTTCTAGTTAAGAGAAAGGAATTCCCCCACTCTGGAAGAAATTCAGAGTGTAGTAGTAAGTGTTGAGGCTAACCTACTTTCCAAAAGAGCCAAAGCTAGGAATGAAAGAAGAACACCAGTGAAAGAAGAAGCTACACCCTTCGAACAAAATATTGATGCCATAGCCAAAGGAATGGAGAGATTGTATGATAGAATGGATGTTATTGAAAGGAAAACTTAATGGGATGGCCAACAGGCTAACTCAGGGAGAAATCCTAACTTTAAGAAAAATCGAAATCAGAATGCTGGAAAGAATGTTCCTAACCAAAATATCAGACCTCCTTTCCAAGAAAACTATGCAGAGGCCTCCCACTCAGAAGACCCTGAACAAGACACTCAGATAAATTTAATGGGTCTAGATGATGAGGAAGGAGTTTTCCTAACTCAAGACGATCAGGAGTCCCATGTGCTCCAACAATTCCAGACCCAAACAGGGGAGTCATTTGATTTCAGACAGGGGTATGATTATGCTATTTTTGAGGTACATAACAATATAATTTAAGAAGTAGAAAAAATATTGATGCCTCAGAACCAAAACAGAAAACAGGTCCTAATCAACTCCTGACTAGAATATCAGACCTCCTTTCCAAGAAAACTATGCAGAGGCCTCCCACTCAGAAGACCCTGAACAAGACACTCAGATAAATTTAATGGGTCTAGATGATGAGGAAGGAGTTTTCCTAACTCAGGATGACTAGGAGTCCCATGTGCTCCAACAATTCTAGACCCAAACAGGGGAGTCATTTGATTTCAGACAGGGGTATGATTCTGCTATTTTTGAGGTACATAAACAGTATAATTTAAGAAGCAGAAAAAATACTGATTCCTTGAAACCAAACCAGAAAACATGTCCTAATCAACCTAGAAAAAGTAAAACATTTCCAATGACAAAAATACTTCAGATCCTTTCTAAAACAAATCAAAATCCTCCCAGCCCCATCATTGAAGAGGTATATGATAGTCAGCCCAATAATGAACAACCTTCCACTTCACTTCCCCCCAAGGAAACAGTCGAAGAGTCTCAAATATTGTATTAAAAAAATCAGCAAAAGAGTGCTCCAAACCTTGAAAAGAAAAGAACACTACTGCCAGAACTCCAGATGTTCAAACAGACAAAGCACCTTTGCCATTTAACCTTGGAGCAGAGGTGGCCAAGCTTAAATTTTTTTTTCCTTTGACAGAGCTGGTAAAACATGATACTTACAGGTCTTAGATAAAAAAATCATTAAATATCATTGAAAATGAAGACTCTGCAAATCTCTTTGATGACTAGCCCGAGTTGATTTTTGGCCTTGAAGTAAATGGGAAACCAGTGGAAGGAGGGATACCACCCTTCTATGTCAGTCTCAATATCCATGACAATATTTTGCATAATTCCTTGTTTGACTCTGGTGCCTCGCACAATCTCATGCCCAAGTCTGTTATGGAGAAACTTAACTTAGACATCACTAGACCCTATAGAGCTTTATTTTCCTTTGATTCAAGTCAAGTTAGGTTTTTAGGACTTATTAAGGACTTGTGCATTTCTTTGGTTCAATACGCTACCAAAACCATACTCATGGACATTGTTGTAGCAAATATCCCACCCAAGTATGGCATGTTTTTGTCTAGATCTTGCGGTGCCAAACTTCAAGGGTCTCTACAATTAGACATGTCATATGCCACCATATCTGTCTTTGGACAACCAACGAAACCATATAGAGAAACTTTAATGAAGTATGTAGTGAGTAGTCAGGAGAGACCTCAAAAATTTCCTATTCACTTAGTGCATTCTGATATGGATTCCTTTATTCTCTATAATGCAAAAACTAATCCAAAAGATACTCCAAATGATATAGGAGCAGAACCAAAAGAAATTGTAAAAGAAAAGTCAACTGTCCAAATTTAAGAGATATCAAATGACAAAGAAAATCCAGATGCCTTAGCTAAGAAAGATTCCACTACCCTAGATGAAAACTATGAACATGAAGTCTTATGGCATTTGGACTTTGATGGTTCAGTAAAAAAATGAGGTGTAGGGGCAGGGGTATGGATTTATAATTTAGAAAATGATCATGCAAAGGGACATGCCTATAGGTTGAATTTCAAATGCACAAACAATATGGCAGAATATGAAGCCCTCCTATTAGGTCTTAAATTGGTTAAAAATTAGGAGCCATAAGGGTGTCAATTATGGGATATTCTTAATTCATAGTTAAACAAATTAATGGTGCTTACCTAACTAGAGACCCTAGATTAGGAATTTACAAAGGTATAGTTGTAGAAATCCTTAACACTTTTTTAGAAACCAAGCTTGCTACCATTCCCAGAAAACATAACATGCAAGCTCATAGTTTGGCCATGTTTGCCAGTACCTGCAAATTACCTTTCCAGCCCAATCATCAGTATACTGCTGAGGTTAGGCACAACCCATCTATACCTGATAATCTTAAAAACTGGCAAGTTTTTGAAAACAATAAGCATATTAATCACTTTCTGACATTAGATGAAGAATTTTCCAACATTAATATTGATTCAGACATAATTTTATATTTTTATCATACTAATAAGTTAGACATTAACAAATTGGAAGAAAACTCAATAAACATGCTTCACCCTAAAAAATTCATAAAATCGGATATTCAGGACTTAAAACAAATAGATATTGATGAAATAATTGATGATGAAACTGAAGTCATAAATCTCAAAGATAATCAATTACCCAAGGAATTAACTCCTTTGGAGGACTTATTTGACTCCAATGGTATTCCTAAAAAGCCTAAGATGGAGCCTTTGAAAGCAGACATTGAAGAATGTAACATAGGAACTTAGGAGAACCCTAAGTTGATAAAAGTATGTAAATCATTACCTCCTGATGAAAAGCTGAAGTATATTGAACTTATGAAATAATTCCAGGGTGTTTTTTCTTGGAGTTATGAAGACTTAAAATCCTATGATGCCAGCATTATACAACACACTATCCCTTTAAAAGAAAATTAGAAACCTTTTCGGCAAAATTTAAGAAGAATTAACCATGTTCTATTACCTTCCATTCAAAAGGAAATCAAACGAATGTATGAAGCAGGAATAATTGCCCCCATTAGATTTTTCAGATTGGGTATCCATTCTTGTCCCTACAAGAAAGAAAATAAGAGAAATCAGATTGTGTGTTGACCCTTAGAAATTTGAACAAAGTCTCACTCAAAGACAACTATCCCTTACCTAAAATGGATCACATACTACAAAGGGTAGTAGGTTCTGTAGGTCGATAACTAGGGTCTCTCACACCACCAATTATTCCACATTATTAAGTCAATCCGGGATCGTTTGGTTCTTTCAAGGAGTAACTCAATCCGAGGCTGTTTTCCCAAGTAATGCTCGGTAGTATAGCGCTCTAATGAATTGAAAGGAAACAGACACTAGACTGAATCAACTCAAGGACAAGATCACACAAATCAATTTGATCAGTCAAGGGTACGGAACCAATAACCCTTCCCTTTAGAAACTGATAAAGAAGGAAACCAAAGCAGAGGCTTATAGATCTGGGAGTCAGGCAGCGTCTTGCTGGGCTCACGACAGTCTTAGGCCTGCTATCACTCGAAAGTAACAAAGGCAGATAAGCGAAAGTAAATGGAACAGCATAAGTAAATGGAACAGCGTAAATAAATGGAACAGCAGTAATCAAATAAACAGCATAAATAAATGGAATAGCAAACAGGAAACGTCTATCAAATGGAACAGCTAACTCAATTGGAACAATAACGAAATGGAACAGCAAACTTAAACGGATGCACACGTTCTAAGCTATTACAACAATCTGAGAGTAATGTATGACGTGACTATTTCTGAACAAAATGATATTGTCTTCAAATCTCACAAACACTTATTTTATGTGAATCCAATGATGATACCAGTCATACCAATACCGGGATGCAATTCAAATAAATTCACTTTATATAACACAGAGACATTAATTAGGAAACTTATTCAGATTTAGAGATTAACTGAGAAACATAGTCTATCATGTGAAAGATATATCAGATTGCTGAAACAAAGGAAATAATCAAAACCACACCAATCACCATATGATACAACAGCGAGTGACCGTCGGAGCTGGGCCCTTGGCTACCAATGGTACACCGCTTGAAGCTACTTCAGATGCAGAAACGAAGTGAACACAAAGTTCTTTATATTGATTGCATTAACAAAATATACAAAATCAAGTCTTAGCAAAACTTAACGCTCAAAGCTGTTCCGAACCCTGTAATTACAACAACCGATCCCCCACGCTTAATGGCGTGGTATCTTTATATAACAGAAATGACGGAGATATCTAGATACAAAAGATAAGCTAAAGCAGCGATCCCTCAGGATCAGAGATCCTGAGGGATTCGCTAATCGTTCAGTTCTTCTTGTTCCTTTCTTGCGTTCTCCGTCTTGGTGTCCCACGTTCTTTTCCTAGATCATTCGGCTCTAATTTTACTTGATCGCGTCTGCATCCGGCTCCCTAGCGATGGGACAGCAGTTGCTTTCCCTTTGCTTCTTGTTTTTGCTCGATGATCCCCTGTTTCCGCGTCCTTCTACATAGAAAACATCGATTATTGGTGATTGAGCTTCGTTTGTCCATTTTCACACAATTTATCAAAACCCTTTTATTCTTTAGACTTATAATGCAGAAAAGATTAGGAAAATTATTAGAAAACTACTAGATTATTATTCAAAAAGCATACCTTCCAAGCGCTCCACAATATGTTATCCCCTTCAGGCTTGTTTTCAAAAATAATTGGGGTACTCACCAACAATGGTGGGGAAAAATTTGGAAATCATCATTGATTGTCTGTGGCATCTAGTCACTCTTGAACATCGGCACTTTTGCTTCTTGTTAGGTTGGGATATCCATACATCGTCATTTGGCCTTCCATGGGTTTGGGTTGTCATTTAGCCTCATTCCATCTGACCCATGTTGTCTCCATTAAGCCTCTGATATCTTGGTACCTGAATGCTACCACCCTCTGGAGTCGTTTCGCCAACCTGTTCAAGATTATAATCCTTCTACAGTTTACATCCTCGCTTTTTCCTTTGATACTCTGTTTCACCATCTACCGCTTGTTCTTTGTCTCATGTCATTGATGGGGGAAACATTATGGCCCTCCTGCGACAAGTCGTCTCCTGTCGACATCAGCTCATTATCCAGGAGATTGATCTAGAGATCCTTTTGGTACCTTGGAGCTTGCATGCATCAATGGCAAGTTCTTCGCGCTTGATGGTCAACTTACAACATTGGTCATCGA
The DNA here is from genome assembly GCA_000404065.3 of Pinus taeda. Lineage (NCBI taxonomy): Eukaryota > Viridiplantae > Streptophyta > Pinopsida > Pinales > Pinaceae > Pinus > Pinus taeda. Next base: position 59,185 of record APFE030722697.1, read on the forward strand.
TTAGGTGATTCCACGAGTGTTCGACTTCAGCTCATTCTTCACACTTTGTGGATTGTACTGGACAGTACCTTGAGAACCATTAGGATTATTCATGGTTTCTCTCGCGCTTGTTAACGGTTTACATCATCGACCGGTATTCAAGCGATTTTCTCTCATGCTCAACTTCAACACCTCTATTCGCATGTCAGAATTTGTACTATGATCGGTTGGGTTCAAGACCCCGAACTCACATTACACATGTTTGGGCTACGTGGATTGGTTCATGATTACATGACTCATTGATGGATGGCTGCAACCATACCTGAGTCTTCATGGATGGATGCGACCATACCTTTATCATTATCATGGTCTTATTAGTTGGATGGCTGCGTCCATACCACAGACCTAGTTCATATGTCTTTTGGATGGTTGCGTCCATGCCTAGACTACATTTATTTCACTATCATAGATATTAGTTGTACTTGCGCCTACAGGTTCTTCCGGATGGTGTTCCAGCTTAGTCGGTTTCGTAAAGCATTTCACCCCTCCCACTCTCTCGGGCTTCATACTTTAGGGGGAATCTGTTACACAATAATTTGTCACTGCCTTCACTCCTAGTCCTTCTACTGTGTCATGTGTCCAAGTCAAACATGCTCATACTGAAAAAATGCTCTCTTATGCTGCCAATTGACCCACTTTTCCTAAGTTATTTGCCTCATCGCGACTATGAACTGAATATACGCACTGAAGGGCGCCCATAAATAGTGCAGCCGCATTGCCAGTGCAGAAGTACATATTGTTGGGTTGTGTTATATTCTCTCCACATAGTTAACAGGGGGTTTGAGGGGTACCCGTAACCCCACTTTATGGGGAAAATTTTGGTTTTGGACCCTATGTTAGGTTGGGCGGACCCACCTATGGTTTTGTGCATGATTTTCGCACATGTTTCTGGACACGATGGTTTTCGGTCCATGCTATTGGATCAATGGTTTTTTGGTCCATGGTATTGGACGTGATGGTTTTTCAGTCCATGGTATTGGTTGCTTCGGCATGTATAAATATGTATTGTAACATTGAAAGGAACATAATGAAAAATCAAGCTGGTAGTCTCGGTTTTGAGATCTAGTGGGAG
>APFE030722697.1:60305-92544 GCA_000404065.3 Pinus taeda
ATGCTAAGAAATATGTACCTGGTACCAGACATTGTGGTCAACCAGAAATCAAAGCAACGATTCATTCTTCAAAGAGAAAATCTCATAAAAGTGAGAAAGGACGGGAACCTATTCCTTTGATACCTGGTCTTCCAGATGACCTTGCTATTGCTTGTTTAATTCGGGTTCCACGTGTCTTCCATCGAAAACTCAGGCTCGTATGTAAAAGGTGGTACCGTCTTTTGGCTGGAAATTTCTTCTATTCTCTAAGAAAAAGCCTTGGCATAGCAGAAGAGTGGATCTATGTATTCAAACAGGACCGTGATGGTCGTATTTCATGGCATGCATTTGATCCTAGGTACCAATTATGGCAACCTCTGCCCCCTGTGCCGGCTGAATACTGTGAGGCACTTGGTTTTGGATGTGCTGTCCTTAGTGGATGCCATCTCTATTTGTTTGGGGGCAAAAGTCCGTTAAAAGGATCTATGAGAAGGGTAGTCTACTACAGTGCACGGACAAATAAATGGCATCGAGCACCAGACATGCTCAGGAGGCGTCATTTCTTTGGGGCCTGTGTTTTTAATAATTGTTTGTATGTTGCAGGGGGAGAATGTGATGGTAGTTTTCATTCCCTCAAATCAGCAGAGGTGTATGACCCAAATAGAAGTAAATGGTCTTTCATATCCGACATGAGCACCTCTATTGTTCCTTTTTTTGGGGTGGTATATGGAGACAAATGGTTTCTCAAAGGCCTAGGTTCTCACAGGCAAGTTATATGTGAGATGTATGTGCCATCATTAAATCAGTGGTCTACTGTTGTAGGTGGCATAGTCGATGGATGGCAGACGCCAAGTGGCACCTTAAATGGAAAACTTTATGCCCTTGACTGTAAGGATGGTTGCAGAATGCGAGTGTATGATAATGTCAATGACTCGTGGGACAGATTGATAGACAGCAAGCTTCATCTTGGTAATTCTCATGCGCTTGAGGCTGCAGCATTGCTTCCTCTTGGGGGTAAACTTTGTATTGTTCGAAATAACATGAGCATATCTGTTGTGGATGTGGCAAATCTTGATTGTAATGCTAAGAAAGGTCAATTGTGGGAGACCCTTTCCGGCAAAGGTCAGTTCAAAACTTTTGTCACAAACCTATGGTCAAATATTGCTGGTAAAAATGGGTCAAAGAGCCAAATATTACATTGCCAGGTACTTCAGGCATAGCTCACAGTGTCTTTGATTACTTGATTGTATACACAATTGTTTTGAAAATCTAGCCCATCATGTTCATGCTCATCAGGCTTGAAATGAAATGGCTTCCTTGCACAAATTTGAAAAGTATCGAGGTTCCATATGTAATAGGATGACCGATGTTATAAAATAATCCTTTTGAAAGGAGTGTGTGCTTTTCCATTTGAGGGGGTTCAAGCATATCTTAGTTTTTTGGATAAATTTATATATATGTGGAGGATTGTTTGAAAATCTAGGCATCACTGGCAGGCCAACTCATGTTTATGCTTTTGTTTCTGAAATTAAAGGATTTTCTCTCTGGGACTGAGAGTTGACCAGGTTACAAAATCAGTAGGATAACAATGAAAACAATTTTTGGTCTTGTCGGAACATTTTTGATGCACAATATCCTATTGGATTTATTAATCTGTATAGTCAACTGGGCTTTTATGTGTTTTGCCCGATTGCTTGATTTTCTGTTTAGCCCACTTTGTGCTTAGGATTGATTAACCGAAATGCTTCCGACTAGGATGCATTATCGTATTGGGAAGGGTGTACATATGCTGTGGTATACTCTCTATTGGAGACGTTGATTGCCGTTATCTAGTTTGGGTAGCTAGAGAAAAACTAAGTCCTGATGTTTATAGATCACAAGAAATGGTTGTTATTGATATTGCATTAGTTGTTTGCTTTGAGCATGCATTCAATAATCAAACTATAACAGATTGTTTTCAACTAGCGGTAACAGACTGTTTTCAACGAGGGGTGCTGTTAAATCAAACTACTAGTACTGAGCTGTTTCATGCTTTCTAGATAATTTTTGTGTGGTGAGTTCTTGAGAGCCACTCTTAACCAGCTTTACTGTTAAAACCCTCAAATCTCAGCTGTTTTATATTTTCCAGATAATATTTTTTAGGTGATAAGCTCCATGAACTTAACTTGGTTTTGGGGGTATTTCTTATACCCCTAGAACTTCGCGTCAATTGAATGACATTTCATCTGCTGAAGCTCTAGTGAGTCTGGGTTTTGTTTTCGATAGTTCAATGTGTTGCAATTTTTAATCATTCATATATTATATTATATATGATTATCATAATATATATTCGGGTGGAAATCAATCATAGGTCTATTCATCTTTTCGAAGACAAATTGTTTCTTGGAGAGATGGAATTCCCATTCTCTTGTGCCCTGTGATAGCAATTAGGTCTTCTCATATAACCAAAGACGCAGCTGAGATAGATGATCTCTTCCATAGTTTGAGGCCAACCTGTATGTATTGTAAGAATGAAGAAATCTCTCCACTAGAGCGTAGATTTCAAGTAGCTAAAAGACTCCCGATGTTTCAGAAAGGTGATTTTCATCTTTATTTTTCAAAGGCATTACAAAAGTTGATTGTCTGCTGTTGGAATGAAGAGGAGCTACCATTTTCGTATTTGGAGCCTCTGTAAGGAGAGTAAATGTTGGGCATGCAAGTCAGCTTGGTGTAGTGATATATGTGCTACAATGCAATAGGAAAGATTGGTGATGATATATCTTATTGTGTTTGCTCCTGGCTTGTGCTGTTAATAGGTGAGGGTGTCAAATCTAGGAAAATGTGCTAGACCAATGAGAAGTCAAAGACGATGAAAATCATTGTCCTAATTTTAAAGCTGGGCAAATTTTATTGATCAAAAAGATTGAAATCATGAATTTTAGTATGTCCAAGTGTCTCCATGTGAGTGGATAGATGCTTCACAATTAGATTAGTTTTTCTAAACTAAAATTCCATATTGTCAAATTCCAGAACAATGAATAACTGAATACATTGGTAAACACAAGTTAAATAGGGTATCTAATGGTCTTAATTATATTATTTTTTAGTTATATGGAGAAAATTGTAATTAGCATTGTATGATTTGTACTGACCTGAAGGCGATCTTAAGATGGAAGAAAATTTGTCAACCTGGCTGATCATGATAAGCTGATATGGTATATGGAGTTGTGTATAGTTGGGATGGGTTATAAAATAGAGAAAATGTTCCTGATGCTATTTTATTTGATCGAAATGACCTTAATAGAAGTGAAATTGACCTTATGAGCTTAGTCTCGGAGTATCCACAGTAGAAATCATATTTGTCAACGTTTCCAATCCCAACAGGGATCCATTATCGGGAGCAATTTGAATGATGATAGAAGAATCTTATCAAGGGAGCTTTGTGACTTGGTCTTGGAGAAGCAAATATGTCAAGGGTCTTGGTCTTGGTATTCGTCGATTATGGCACATACATCTCACATATAACTGTCTCTATCATAATCTTTAAATAAATTGTTTATTATTATTTTTAAATAGATTTCATATTAGTTGAATATTGTAATAGTTCATTAATTGAATGGATTTTATAATTTTTTTATTAATATATTTAAATTATTATTTTAATTTGTACAAATTCTATATATTAGATGATGTGAATTAGTACACATCAATTTCTACTCAAAAAACTAATTTTTTTATTCGAATAATAAAATATAATAGTCCATCTATATTATTATCATACAGTAATTATTATTAGTAATACTTTCAATTGTTTAAATAATTGATAATAATAAGTTTTAATTAATTTGAATATAGTTTTAAAGATTTTTATTTATGTTTTCGTAACTTATTATTTTAAGTTGTATAATAGATTTTATATTAAATGATGTGATTAGTACATTAATTCTACTCAAAAAACTAATTTTTATGTTAAGTAATAAATAATAATAGTTATTATTTTTTTTGATTGATAAGTGGATTTTAAGTTGTATAATAGATTTTATATTAAATGATGTGATTAGTACATTAATTCTACTCAAAAAACTAATTTTTATGTTAAGTAATAAATAATAATAGTCATTATTTTTTTTGATTGATAAGTGGGTGAATCCTGAAAATCACGCTTACCCTGTGGGTGAGAGGCCACGACTCAGGGGCATCTAAGCCATCAAAGTCACCCGGGGATCGCACCTGGATTGCAGCGGAAACCATGCTGGATTTTTGGTATCGGCTAGACTAGAACCGGTGACTTTTGCTTACGGAGCGCCTTAACAGTGCGCTCCTTCACTCACTGTTCTAAATCTCTTTCATAATAATAGTCATTATTATTATTATCATAAGTAAATTATTATTATCAATGGTTTTAATAATTGATAATCAATAGTAATTAATTGAATATAGTTTAAATTTTATTTAATTTATTCAATTTTGAAAAATAATTCTTATTATAATGAAATTCTTATATTACATTAATTAATCCATTAGTTTATTATTATAAAATTATTTATTGATAATTTTAAATTTTTTATTTTTTTATTTTATTATGATATTTTATTATACAGTATTTATAATAATATTATTTATTAAAAATAATCTTTTATTTTAAATTTAATTTTTTAATTATTTATATAAGCATTTAGATAGTTTTGATAAACTACTATAGATTAGATAGTTTTTTATTAATATTATTAATATATATAATATAAAAATAGATTTTATTAATAATGTTAAAAACTCACTATTAATTATAATTAATTTATTATTATTATTATTATAATAATTTTATATTTTAAATATAATAATAATTATAAAAATTAATCATAAATCTATTTTAATTTATCGTATTAATAATATCAAATATAGGTATAAGATTAGATAGTTATGAAGACAGGAGAGGAAAAACAACACGTGGAACTCGAACAAGCAATAGCAACTATCTATCTATATATATTTATTCTCTCTCTCCTTCACACACACACATACACACCCACACATGCTCAAAGCCATTAGAACACTATACTCATTATGAGCTCGACATGTCACATGAATAAAACATACGTGGAAAGAATAATATTAAACTCCACAACTATTGAAGATAAACCCAATGAAAGAATACACACATGCAAACACATGTATTTTTCCTTTTTGTTTATCTTTAGTGGTTGTGGAATTCAATGGTATTCTTGCCACCTATGTTCTATTCCAGTAAGTGACATGTTGAGCTTATCATGAGTATATTGTTGTAATGGCTTCGAGCCTTGAGGTGCGAACATTTCCATAAATCTTGGAGTTAATGGCCGAGGATTTTGGAGCCTTTTGGAGACTCTGCAGTAGGATGGTTTTAGAGTTTCTGTAGGTTGGTTTGATCAAGGTAGGATTGTTGAGAAATCGAGGGCATATGCTTTAGGTGATTTCTCTTCTAATGCTAACTGCTTGTGAATGCTTTTTTACTTCATTAAAGTTTGATCTCTCTTTTGTTAGATTATTATATTGTTCTTCATCAAACAACTACTAAAGCATAAACAATAAAGAGAAGAGACACAAAATATAGGTGATTAGCTAGGGCCAAAACCTTTCCCACTTGAGAGGAAAACCCAAATGGGTTCTTCTTCTTATAGAGACTTTAATTGACGAATACCAAGACTAAGACCCTTGACGTATTTGCCTCTCCAAGACCAAGTCACAAAGCTCCTTTGATAAGATCCTTTTTCTGTGAGTCAACGATAGTCAACTCTCTTGCTTCTTCCTCCTCCTTGAATATCCTTCAGAGCTTTGGTCCCTTGAACAGATCTAAAACTTTTTGGCCCTAATTCAAAGAGCCCTAGATTTGGTCCTTGAGCAATTTTGACCATCAACCTTCTTCGCTAGAGAGAGAGAGACTCACCTTCCTTAACTCGGCTAGAGGGTCTATTAGACTTCCTCAAAATCTGCCTTCTTCATGATCACTGTAATACTTGAAGTATCTTGGCTTTCTTTGCAACAAAGAGTTTTGAAATCTCGCACGTGTGAAGTGTATATTACCCAAAAATAGTCCCAAAACACTTCAATTTTTCTTGCCTTCTCTTCACTGGTTATATGACTTCTTTAAAAGTGATTTACGCACTTATCCTTATTTCAAACCTTAATCGAAATTCTTGCTTCTGAATGAGGCCGAGTTGCCTATTTATAGTGGTTGCCCATAAAAAATAAGCTGACATGAGTTGAATATGAGTCGACATGTCCTTTTGATGTAGATCCTTTTTGCTCCTTCTTGAAGCCGATTTGAAGGTGATGCTTTAGCTTAGTCTTGGAGGGCCCTTTTATTCCTTTAATGACTCATACATATATGTAACATGCCCAAGAAAGGTCCTTCATACATGCCATTGACTCAATTTGATTTTTATGACTTGATGACAAAACCTAAAGGGTCACAATGGGAACCTTAACTAAAATAAAATTCCTTGATCATGAAACCCATGATTCAAGTACTACAAAAATAAATTTATTTTCTTCTTTACATCAACTACATAAAATCACAATTACATGTCACCATCAAGACTGAACCTAGTTACATTTTTCAACGCTCCCTCTTAACTAGGGAGGTAATTCATAATGGTACTTGGTCATTCTCAATCTGAAGAATTCTCATAAGAAGAGTTGGATTGGTAACCTCCCTGTATAACATCATATCAACTAACATTGTCACATAACAAGGCCTTGACTAACAAATCCATCTCTTCACAAGATTGGAGCTCAATGTTGGCGAGACTAATGATGTATAAACGCCCTTATCATTGTCTCTCTCAGAACATACCCCACCCGGGTTCTCAGGGTGTATTTCACCAAGACTATTCTTATCTTGGATTCTCAGTCCTCAAAGAATATCAGTGTTCTATGACTACTCTCATCTTGGATGCCCCAACTCATCCTCAAAGAGCATCGAATGCTAGATGTTTACCTAATCCTCCATTTTGTCTTTCTATGTGAAGACAAGAATGATGTGTCTATCTCTCCCTCTCTGTTAGAGAGGACATACCTATTCCAATGAAAGAATGCACTCATTCCTACGGAAGGAATGTACCTAAGATCCCTCTTGGTCCCTTCCCTGCCGCAGCGTGGTCCACTTTATCTATTTATCCTCACAGCTTTCGACAGGGTAGCATTGCTCGTTGGTGGAATCTATAATGAATTTCAAGTGGTTGCGGCTGAAAACAATGAGGCCATACTTTCATCCTTCTGCTCGCAATAGGTTTCCCACCAGTCCTTAACGTGGAGGGTGACTTTGAGAAGAGAAAAAGTAATCTTTTTCCGGCCGGAAAAATCATGAACAGAAAAATACCCTTCTAGCAGATTTAACCATTTATATATAGCATCTCCATCTATCTGACCCTCAAATATGGGAACGTCAAAGTTAACTTTTACCTTAAAGGGTGTGTCGATTCCAGAGTAGCTGCTAGAAGTAGATGTGTCACCCCTGGGTAGCTGCTGAAGGATTTGGGCAAAGTTGTCGATCATTGCGTTCCTTTGTCGCTTGAGGGCCTCTTCGAGCAAGTTTTTTATAGGATCTCCTGCTCCCTCGTCTTTATTTTCATCTACCAAAGGAGGCCGTTGGGATTTGCGAGGTGGGTCTTGCAAAGGTTTGACCAGTTCAAGCCCTAACTCCTTATATCTCGACCTCGTTGGGGACATGCAAAGAAAAATAGAGAAAGAGCAGATTTATTTGATACCAATGATCCATATTTAAACAATAATGCAACAAATTATATATATAACCATAAATATAGAGATGCAATAGAAATAGTACTTCATTTCATTAATGTAAAATACTGAAATATGCTTACAAACATAAATGGAAATGAACTAGCTTGGGCGATGGTAGCTTATCTCTGAGAAGAGATGTGGTGGCTACATGCCTCTGAACTCCATTAAAATTAGGCTCAAGGGAATTTTTATTATTGAACAATAAGAGGAAACCATAAACAACCAAAACCCTAACCCGAGGAGATGTAACACAAAGAGTTTATGGGCCCTGTTGGGGTTAGTTGAACAACCAACTTCCCAGGGTCGTGACTTGGCATATTATCTCCGTTTGACGCACATGATACCCCGTTGGAAAGATCACTCCAAGGACTATAACATAAAATATGATTTAGTTAAAAAATCGCTAGTGGTAGATTTCCAAAAAAACGTCGTTTAGGGCCTCAAAATGGCTTCAAAATTTCAGGACTCGAAAATTGCTAAAAATAGTAAACTGTGCTACAATTAAGGAAACTTAAAAACTGAAAGAAACAATGGTGAGGGTCCAAGTGGAATTGGTGGGTGGCCACCAATATCCACGTAGATCACTATGCCACCTGAGTTTGTCTCGTAAGGGCTGTAGCAACCAAGGTATGAATTCAATCTTAGAAGATGGTTGTTGAACTCGATAGGGAAGAAGCATCAACTACACAAAATACCAAGTTTGAGGAATCATGGTGAAGGGAAAAATATGACTATAACATGCTTAGTGGCATAGAGACATGTTAATGAGAGATGACAGTATGGGTATGTATGGAAACAATGCCCGATGTTGGAGGTATAATCTGAATGGTGGTAGTCAAAACAATTATTCTGGTGGAAATGCCCCTGGAGTTGATAGGACATCCATGGTAGGTATGAGTATGTTCTGACTGTCATGGTAAATGATGGATGAATGTGGTTGTTGGTGTGGTAATATAGGCGAGCTCCAACGAGTACATGACACAAAAATATGGGTGGGAATCCTTTTCCTAATCTTTTTTGTACACTTTCCAAAAGCATGTAAAAGTGGTTTGGGATGTACAAACATAGAGAAGGGTGCCGCAAGAAAATGATGGACTGCGTAAAGATGTAGTTAGGGTATTTTGCTGAGGGAGGGGACCCCCTTTGTTGGTCTAAGTGCATTGTTGATGAAGAGTATGAAGTGATCTAGATGGGCTATGTCGTATGGAGGGATGGTAGGTCAAATGTGAAATGTGGGATTGTATTCAACTTAATATGAAAATAAATAAATGAGGTGACTCGAGAGTAGGTTTGGTACTTAATAAGTAAAGAAGAGGAGAATGAGGTTGATCTTCAAGACATGCAAATGAGATGGCTCCTGGGCCTGAGTGAATGGTCATGGATCTCGATTGTGTGAGATGATCTATGTATGGGAGGTACTATCGATTGACATGGATGTTTACTAGGTGTAAGTGGAAGGTGGGGGTAAACGTGGTCAAGATGATGGAAACTATGGTGAATTTCATAGAAATGATGTTAGGATATGTAAAGACGTTAAATTGGCAACTAGGGCCAAACTCCATGTGGGTCAGCTTATTTAGGGCAGCTGATATTTTTATTGGATTCCTCTCGTTGAGAGGTGTAGGATTGATCCAAAGATCATCCAATTCCGATAAGTATTTATGGAGATATGAATTTATTTTGATTATGTAATTATTATCAAGCCGACCAACTCTTACGTAGGCTCAAGAAGCCCAATAGACGTGTCTATTCATCATCCACGTTTTAGTATAAATTGGTGAGGACTTGAAGTCATTTGGGATATGTATTCTTGAGGTGATCTCCTCTCCACGTCTTGGTTTTTTGGAGAAGGAGAGAATCAAAAGAATACATTAGCCTAGAAGATGCCCTAACTGCTGTAATACCCTAGCCGCAATAAGCCACAGGCTTATGAGGATGCACGCTAAGACCTTATATGTTGGACCTTAGTTAATGGAGACCATTTATATGTAGAACATGATGGAGATTTCTACGCTGTCATAAAAAAGGAAATGTAGTCAAGGCATGGAGCCACAGTTAGAGGAGATCTGGCCGCAGTAATGGAGCATCCCTAAACATGGTCAAGGGTGACAATGATATGCTGTCTAAGAAGCCTTCATACGCTGCCTATAGCAGCCTAAACGCAATCTACACACATCATATATATATACACACAGCTTGGAGCACTTATACATTGTCCAACATAAATGTAGCCGCTGTAAAAAAAAAAAGCCGCAGTCAGAACGCTGATCATGAACGCAATAGCCATATATACGCAGGACAGTCAGATATATACATATACACAGGACAGTAAGATATATATATATAATACACAGGACAACAATATATATATATATATATATATATATATATATATATATATATATATATATATAGGCAATAATCCAACACTGTCATGAATCCGCCCAATGGAGATGTATGAAGCCACTGGGATAGAAGAACCGCAATATATGGAAAGGAAACCTATACACTGTTCATGGTACGCTGATACACTATAAACCCTATACACTATTCATTGAAGACATTTATATGTAGTTCATAAAAGACTCATACATAGGGTATGGTACAGTCATGGCACACTTGTAAGGATCTCGGTTGAATGAAGAGTTGTCTATATAATTCTGGAAGACCATACACAGTCATGGAGACTTCTCAATGCTGTTCATGGAAACCTTATATGTTGTAACACCTTACCATTAATGAAGTAGATCTAGGTGGTATTCCTGTAGCAGTCTCAGCATAATGGTTAACAATCTTTAGGGTTTGAATTAGAAAGGCTACGTTGTCTGCAGAACTATTATAGTATAGAAGATCACTATGATTTCATAATATATCTCGACATTCTCCTAGTCAGATTTGTAAGGGTATGAATTATAATTGGTGATCAATAAATATATATGTATATGAGTATGATTAGTAATGGGACTATGAAGAACATCATGATCATGATAATGTAAAGGGCAGCATGATCGGTAATGAGATTGCATGCTGATGTATGAGGCAGCATGATGATGGATGAGACTGCATGATGATGAAAATAGATGAGATGGTGCTCCACGGTAAGATGTAGCAAATGGACGGAATGGATAGGTGAAGCCGTCACCTTGGAGAATCAGTTGAAGCAGAATGTCTTCAACTGATCTCATGCATCATCGTTATAGGAGATGATCTATGCTCTGATCTAGATGAGTCAAAGGGTTGACTTCTATTGTAAATGTACTATCTCTCACTTTCTCTGTTGAACTTTGAAGAACATAAAAGAAGAATTGATCAAGGGTTTCCCCACACATTTTGGGGTTTTCCCCTAGCTTGCGCCACATCTTGTGTCCTCTTGTCTTGGCTTGTCTTCTGAGATTTATACTTATGTTCTATCTGCAGTTTACTTTATGCTGATGTGATTGCTAATATTTAAAAGAAATTAAATAAATTGCTCTAGCATAGAACATATCTAAAATTAACAAAATATTTGTAGGAAGCCTATCATGCTGAGTGGAGAATGATACCTTAACTATCGACGATCACTGAGGGACTAATTCTGCTGAGAAACTGTTGGGAGACCTACAACTTCAACAACAAATACCCCAAGTGAAAACATATTGATGAAATAATATGTAAGGTGAAAATGTGTTGAATAAGATGAATTGAAAAACATGGAAAGGCACACCTGATAGGTACTCTGAAATGTGAAATGGGCCCAAAATGAGTATGTTGTTGAAATGAAATGAAGGGTACCATCATGAAGATGACATCATCCTGATCCAATGTTGCTAACGGTTTTGTGAAAGGAGTTCATGAGTTACTAAACAGGCCACATGAAGGTCTCACAAAGGGTAATATATAGGGAAATATGGGCCATATTCCACCTCATTTGTACTTGTTGATGTGGAATGTAGAGCAGAGTCCATGAATTGTTCTCTTCTATTGCGGTCAACCTTTGCACCCGGTAGTGCGCGAGGATATCTAGGTAAGGGTAGATAGGCCAAATAAGATGTCATATACATACCTTTTGTAGTAAAAAATCCAAAAATTGTGCAGGTGTCTATGAAACAGTTGTGTGGGCAAAGGCACAACAGTCGTGCAATCACGCGTTGTCGGTGAAAAATCCGCGAGGTATTCATGCCGAGGACCTCGCGGCTTTAGAGGTATTCATGTCCATGGAATAGTTGTGCGGCCCAAGATCCTGTGTGAGAAATAGACGTGTGCCCGAGGGGATGAACGAAGGAGGCACAATAAGCCATGTGCAGACGTGGCGTAATTGAGGACAAAGCAGATTAAGAAATTGGCCTTACACTGTAGGATTTGTAACTGCTTCAAATTTTTTGGAAGTGGTATTTCCTGGATGGCCTAGACCTTCATAGATTCATCTCTAATACCTTGCCGAGAAACAATGAATCTATATAGTCTTCTTGTGTTGATGCAAAAGACACACTTGAGAGGGTTCAAGCATAGGTTTTATTATCGACATCTCTGAAACACTAGGTGAAGATCTTCCAAATGGTCTAAGAAATTTTTGGATTGTATTGTGAGGTCATCCAAATAAGATAGTATAAGATGAGACAAATCATGAAAGATATAGTTCATGGCCCGTTGAAAGATGGCACTAACATTTTTAAGACTGAAGGGCATGAATCGATATGCGAATATACCCCATGGGGCTGTGAAGGATGTTTTGTACTTATCCATATGGCATATATGTATTTGGTTATGCCCTAAGAAGCCATCCATGAAGGATAGGGCCTGATGAATGACACATGCATCGATGAATTGATTAATGAAGGGTATAGGGTAATTGTCTTTGGGACATGCTTTGTTTATATCTCTAAATCAGTACAGATGTGAATGGTGCCCTATTTTCTCATGACAGGTACAAGGTTAGAAACATAAGAGGTGTAAGCGATAGGATAGATGAAACCATATTTGTGGAGCTTGTCGATTTATTGTTTGATTGCTTATGCTTTAGAAGGATGGAGTTGGCACCGCTTTTTCCTAATGGTAGGCCATGTGTCAATATGGTGCTCCATGATGGTGGGACTGATGCCTGGAAATTTTGAGTAGGCCCATGCAAAGATGCCCCTATATTCCTTAAAAAGGGATTTGTATGAGGCCACCTCATCTGAAGAGCATGCTGCCCCCAACTAGATTTCTTTGACTATTTTAGGCTTGGTTGAAATATCTACCTTAACTGTAGGTGAGATATTAGTCATGTACTCTTCGTCAAATGCATCTGGTGTCGAGATTAGATTTTTAAACGAATCTACCTATTCACGTGGTAGGAAATCCTTGGATTATATTGTGCGAATATTATGACTTGGTGCATCAATAGGTGAAAATGCTTTCTCAGGTAAAAATAAAGAACGGTGATGGATGGCATCTCATAGATATTCTGGTTCCATCATGGCCTCTTGATATCTTCATTTGAGTGAAAAACATTATCTAATGGTGAAATGGGTGGTGTGAGGCCATGAGGATGGGATTGGGACCTGGCTGTGCTGGTAGACAACGAAGAAAATGATTTGGTGGTTGATGCTGTAGAACCAAATGAAGTTTACAATGTGCATATTGGATGAGTCTGCACAGTCGATGGTGGTACCATTGATGTGGTGGGTTTAGTAGTATCAACACCAAAAAATGTTGAGCATACAACACGAATCAAGGTTCTTATGGTCAAGGAAATGAATTGTATATGATGTTGCATGTCATCAGCACCAGGCGGTGGGAGAATCTCTGTGATGACAGGTTGATGGTGAGTGGGAGAAGGTTACCATGATAATGTTGGCATCTTAGGAGCCAAGCATCCTCCTCTATGGGTGGATAATGTTTAGGGATTCAGTGAATCAGTTGATGCCATAATCTAAGCTATCCAAATGTTCATAACATGGGACATGTCTGAGAACTATGAGAGTTGCTGGTACAAATATTGCACCTAAGATTAGTGCTAACATAATAAATGGTATGGGTATCAGCACCTTCTTCCCTGTTTGTTTATCCCTCTTGTTGGCAACTACTGGCGTCGACACAAGTGTAGCTTGTTTTGGGGTGGTTTCTTGAGGAGTGGCTATAGGAATGATACCCATCGAGGTAATACCTGAGTTTTCTGACATGGCCTGTGGGGATAGATACCGTATGGGCATCATGAGAGACATGTTTGACAACGTGAGGGTTTCCATGACTTGGTGAGAGACAAAACCAGGTGGGGTGTATAACAAGGGTGTTTGGGTGATAACGTAGGGTTGGAATGTAGAGTCAGTAGTTGCAACACCGGGGGTGTCTGGAATTGGTTCTTGATTTTGAGGAGTGTTTGATGAACTCATCATGCACATAGGGGCTGCAGGGGCGACCTACAACAAAGGTGTGTCTCTAGGGTATGTACCGAGTAGATTTGATGGCTTGAATAGCCTTGGTCCATGTTCAGTAACGGTTGTGATTAACTTTGGGGAAGATCCTATGAAAGGTAACACACTATCAGGGGTGTTGGATGTATTTTTATCGTAGTATGTGAGTTGGTCAATTGTAATGATTTTCGTGTGATGAGGGAACATCATAAGCCAAAATACTGAAGATGCAACTGTAGTCATTGCATACATGTAGCTACGACCAAGAAGTATATTGTAATCAACCTAGGCATCCATGATTTCAATGTCTATGAGAATAGTTTTATCGATGAGTTCAACCAAAATGTCCTGAAATAGGGCCACTGGAGCAGAGAGGCGCCCATCATTTTCTTTGAGGGTGATGGGTGACGCTTTGAGCTTAAGAGACCCCAATTTCTGCCAAACTATTTTGGACATGATACATGTGGATTCTCCCTCATAAACTATGCACCAATGGATGTTAATGTTTTGAATGGTGATCATAATTTGGAAGCCGACTATTGATGGAAGATGTGGGGTAGTATTATCCAGATTGAAAGCCATCAGAAGATAATAGATAGGGTCGATTGCACCCAAAAAGGAAAGTAGGGATTTCCATTAGGTTGGGCATGTTTGTAAAACTTCCATTGATGACATAGCTGATGGAGATTGAGCTGTCATTACTATTTTGTAGCTATGAGCAACATTTGAGTTATGTCCTTCTTGATGTAGAGTCCTTTTAACCATTTGTGGGATGGTTTCTACAAGGGGTCGAAGGATCGTCAAAGGCGTTGCAGGTGTTGCAGTGGTCATGGTGGATGGGGTGGTTTCTGGTGGAGTTTTTTAATCCCAGTTTTGCATCTGCAAGAGAAGTTCTTCCCTTGTCATGTAAATGTCACAATTTGAGGTATTTTGGGAACGTCCTCCAAGAGGATTCTAATACTATTGCTGGGAGGGTTCATGTTGGGTATTTACCACTCCATGGTGGGGGAAGGGATTTTGCATTACTGCAGGTTATTGGTTCCCCCCCTTCCCCCTGGTATCTTTCATCCTCTTCAACTTGCGGAGTTGAGGGAAATGATGGGTATAATGACCATATTCTTCGAAAATAGCACAAACATGGTTAGTCTGTAAACTAATGTTATTGTTTTTATTTTGTGGGTTATTATTAGATTGACCATGGTTTTGGTTCTGGTTGAGGTTGTCCCCAGCTGTTGCCCATAAAGGTTGTTGCTGGTTATTTCCCCCTTGTCTAGGTTCCCCTTTTTTCTTGTTCTTTTTTTTCTTCTTAGTGGCATTAGGTGTATTTTCCATGTTCAAATTTTCAAACTATTGCTGCTATTAAGGGAAAGAAGGTTGCAAAAAATTCACCCCAACATTAAGCTGAACTAGTGGGTTATTCTGTTGGGGTGTTGGAAAAGGGAAATAGGTATTCCCTTGTCCTAGGTTGGCGTATGTGCTATGATAAGTGGAAACCAATTTTGTGGCCTTAGGAGGGTATTGAATTCCTTATGCGGGAGGGTACTGACCACCCTACTTGGGAGGGTAGTGGCCACCCTGCATGGGAGGGTATTGGTTTCCCTGCATAACAAGATTTTGCATAGGCACAGGCTGATTGGGATAATATCCCATGTTGGACGGTGGTCGTGTGGGATCATATGGTTGGTAAGCGATTTGGCCACTGTACATTTCCATATTGCTGGAAAGTGTTTCTAGGTTGATTATGAGATATGGTTATGATCAATCCGTCTATAGCACTATATTCTCCTGGTATCTATTGTCTAAAATACTAGAGGCGAGGAGAATCTAGAAGGACATGGTAGAGGTACTTGGATTGCATGTATAAGAGATCAAATTTTTGAGATTCGCTGATAGCTTCTTCTTTATTTTCAGGGTATGCGAAAGCGACATCCTTTGAGATTTCATAAGTGAGGGATCTGAAAAATAATTTAAGGAGGTTTGCTTCTATATGAGCCTTACATAAGCTACAATATTTTTTCCATTCAAGGATGTGGTCCAAAATATGTATGGCCAACATTTTCTTGAAATGGGTGACAAGCTCTAATCCCATGTCCTGGAGGATTCATAGTTGGAAAAATGTGAGAAAATCCCTGGAAAGAGAGTCAAAGGTTGCGTGGGAACCTGAGGTCTCACCTATGTACCATTTTTCTATTGGCCCAGTGAGGGTGCATTGAAATAGTCGTAGGCAAATAAAGTCATTCATGATGTTGTTGGATGAGCACCAAAGGTGAAAGGTCATAACATGGTTTCCTAGATCTTTCCCTTATTTCCCTTCAAATTTTGGACTATCTGAAGGTAACTTAGTGGGCATGGGTGGCCAATTTTGACCATGTGCAATGGGGTTGTTGGTTAGCTCGCTTAAATTTGGGAGATTTAAGGAAGCTAAAAACTGGAGTTTGGCATTGCTTGCCATCGAGAAATGATTTTGAACATCAATGTGTAAAGGAGTTCCATGTGGGGAAGTGTGGGAGGGGTTACCCTTGTGGGAACCACATGGAATCTCTGGAGGGGTCATGTGTGGGCTCCCTTGAGTGGTAGTGTGTGGAGTCCCCTGAGGGGTGGTGAAAGGAGAGGTGGAGGGGTACCAATCAAAGTTGTTTGGAAAAATTCTAAGAAGGGGGTGGGGGTGATTCAGTATTTTAAAAATCACTAAAATCTTTCAATTTCTTATTCACATTTTTGTACGCAACCATAATGAAGGAAACATGCGTATGTACACAACTGTTATGAAGAAAACTAGCGTGTATCTAGTTTACTTAACTTTTCCGTTAATTCATCATCTATTTAACTTGAACTAGTGCATACGTACTTATTTAATCATTAATTAAACAATAACCTTATGTAGTAAGAATGAAATAAACCATCACACATAAGTAATACATCAACACACATGAACACCAGGATTTTTAGGTGGACACCCAATGTGGTAAAAAACCACCGCTGTTGTTGTCTCTGTCTTTATATTTTATTGTAAAGAAAACATCTTACAATATTGTATTGGCATAGAATCATACCAACATGTAGGCACCCAACTAAAAAAGGCTACAACCTTCTCTCGTTCTCTAACACCCACTGGAAGAGAGATCCAACCCCTTGATCTTGTTTATCGACACCCACCAGAAGGGAGCTCCTACCCCCTGATTTTATTTACCAGCTACCACTGGAAGGAAGCTTCGACTCCCTTATTGAAGGCTCCAACCCTCAACATCTCTGTCAACCACATTTCATAAATTTTCACACTGGATCCACCTGATACAAAACATCACAATTTGCGGGCCAATTTTCATCAAATTTCCAGACTGGATCCACTACCATAATTTAAGCCCAATACCAAATATCAAAATTGAAATTGATCACTGCAACAAATCACTCGATCATTGAACCAACTGAATCAACCAATCACTAAACCAACTGAGACCCAAATCAATCAACTTATTCTCAAACAATCAAAGTAGTTAGATCAATTTAACCAGAATACCAATAATGAACCCAAACATTGCATCAACTTACTGAACCAACTAAAAACCATGATCAATAAAATGTCAGAATATATATATTACTTTACTTTAGCAAATCTGCATGTATACACGATTTCCTTGAAGAATACCTGTATATAGTTCTCAAAACATTGAACCCTGAAACTGAATCACTGTCATTATGAAACAAACATTAAGTTACACCCTAAACCATTGAATTACTCTGAAATAATCACATAACCACCACATATCTTCAATCACATAAAACTAGCAGCATCATCACTCTTTAATCAATCAATTCAACTTCAATAATCACTGTTAAATCCAGATCATCAAGTAAGAATTCATTAATAGACAACATAAATACAACAAGATTGATTAGACTGAACATACATATTATTTAGCAAAACCCTAGCTTATAAGTTTTTTCCAAAAAAATATTCCATGTGTATATACACCCTTCAGGAATCGAACCCGCGTACAAATCTATCCAAAGTGTAGAATCAACACGACTTACCAACATTAAACTTGCATATGTACGCACCTTTCATGTTATCAAACCCAGGTATGCACCCGCCTTTCACGTTATCAAACCTATGTATATATATGAAACTATTGACTTATAGCTTCATTGCACATCAGACCTTCAGAACAAACCCATATCTCGGCATACATAATAAACATGTGTCAGACAATATCAATCCATTATCAATATAGTCATTTCTGGTCTACTAGATCTAATCCATCGTCAAATTCCTGGGTGCATACTTAGTTTCAGATTAAACAATACATTAATATCCCATTACATGCACACTTGCTTCATATCTAACTATTCATGAAATATTCATCACTTGCACACTCAAACAATTTGATCTTAATCTCCTTATATAGCTCAGGCCTTATCCAATACCATAGGTCAAATCCTTAGTAACACTAATGGTATTCTTAGACGAGATCAAATATCCATCTCCACACTCATTACTATGGGTCAATACCATGGTAAATATGCTGGGTATGTAGGATACCATGGCGTGGAAAATATACATGACTTTGCTTCAAAAAACCTGTGTATACACGACTTTGATTTACAAAACCTGCGTATACGCGACTTTGATTTACAAAACCTACATATACACAAATTTTCTTCATAAAACCTATGTATGTACATAGAATTTCTTCACAGAACCTGCATATACTTATTCAAATTTCATCTTTATCATTCCTCTATCTCTCAACTGATATTCCTTTTCTGTCACATCTGTATTGCCCTGAATACTCATCCTGCTACCATCATGTTGGCATCTTTATTAAATAGGTTTCCATCATTCCTCTATTTCTGACTTGATATTTCTTTGTCCAATATTTTTGTCACATATGTATTGGCCTAAATACTCATCTTTCTATCATCATATTGGCATCCTTATTAAGTAGGTTTCCATCAAGGACAACAAATTTGTCATAATGACAACAAATGTTGCATTGATAAAGGATGATCCTATAATGGTGGTTGTGTGATGTCTTCTGCACCTAAATGGCAAGAGAATTGACACACCTTGTGGTAATGAGGAGAGATTTTGGAAGTGCCTAAAATGATGAGGAACTAAGGGGTCCCCTATGGTGTTAAGTGGAGTGTGTTTCACTTCTTTTGATGAGGGAAGGGGATAAGTATCAAAGAAAAATCACATGCATTAAACAAAAAAAAAATGAGTTGTTACTTTCCTTTTAAACTATGCTATGTGATTAATAAAAAAAATAAAAAAATGGTTTTTGTTTGTTTTTTTGTATGATGAAATATCCTATGAAGATCTATTCATCCTTACCACTCTTAAAGTAACTAGGCCTTGCGAAGGTATCTTTTATGATGGGTACTTGGGCTATGTACTAAAAGAATAGGTGACACTTCCAACAGCCAAAAGAATCAACCAAGGTAATGAATGAGGCTTTAGTGCTTCCCACACCTCCAACTATACAGAAATCATGCCCTAATATTGGCCACTAAGACACCTTCATCCCATTTGAGCAGTCGAGTCTTTAACTTCTTGGTAATCAGTTACCAGTATTGAGTACTGTACAGGTCGGGTAGCCTTGTATAGTACTGCACACACTGGACCTAAGCCGAGCCCCCTCTGAATCGAGTCTTCAAAGTGCTCAGGTAGTCTTTTCTATGGGATGATTAAGGATTTGAAGCACCTTAAATCTCAACTTATATGTTTCAAAAATGTAACATGACCATGGCGGCTTATGGGATGCCTACCCCCAATGGTCCTAACCTGAACTATAAATTCTTTTATGGCCCCTATGGGGAATTTTATTTTACTCAAGTTATGGTTGATTTTTTTAGGAGTCTCGCTTCACTTATGGTGTGAAAATGTAAGCTAAAATAAACTAATCACAAAAGTGTCTGAAATTAAATTCCCATTGTACAAATTTTAGAGAAGCAGAGTGTGTGAAGCGCAATGTATGTCTAAGTGGTAAATTGAACATACAAAGTGTGAAAATATATGGATATGTGTTTATCCTTTAAAATATTTTCTACTTACACTAATTTTTGATTGTTCCTTGCATGAAAAGAAATAATATGTGGATAGTGGGCCACTTACTTCCTTTCTGTTACACTATGTGTGCATAAAGGGACATGGAAAAATCAAGTGCTTTAAGAAAGCTTTCATATGCAAATGCAGGATCTTTGAAAAAACACAAGGGAAGCATGGGCTACTTACTTTATTTAGTAACACTTGGTCATATTCCCAAAACTTACTCCTTTGCTAATTAAATTGTGACTTGTGAAAAATAGAAAAACAAATTGAAAATGATGTGTGGATTATGGCCACATACTTTTCCTTTTTAATTAATATATGTGTGCAATAAAAATTGTTAAAGAAAAGACTATGTAATTACTCGACTAATAATGATTAGTAAAAAAACTTGGAAATTTGAACTAAATGGAAAAAATATGCAGAGGTGAAGGAAATTCACTAAAGGCTGCCAATCACCTAGGAAAGGAAAATTAGAATGGTTTTTTTGTTCTCTACGTAAATTGTGCATATTTTGTTGTGCACAAGAGCGCATATCACACATATGTTTGCGACAAAAGTCATGTAATCAGTGTAAAAAATCTGAAAATTCAAGTTTCTTGGCTGAAAACATGTCCAAGAGGGCCTGCAAAAATTCCAGAGAGGTGATAAAAGCACAATGGAGTGAAAATTCAGAGAGAAGGCCCTGCAAAAACAATTGCTAGATTAAAAAAAGGGAACTAGTGGAGTCACCATCTTGTTGTTGTTTGTTTGTCACTATGGAGTACCAAATTCACCTTCCTTAGAGTTGGTTGTTACCTACAAGGAAAATAAAAGCAATTGGTTGTTGTTAGTGGACAAACATGGGTAAACAAAGCACATAAAATAATGGAAAAAATGCATACATAATCATAAACTAAAGACTAAGAAATAAACACATGAAAAATTCTTAATGAAGAAAACACATCAACAAAGTAATGGAAAATGGTTACTTTTATTGATTGTTGAATGTAGAAGAGATACAATAGATGAATAAAATACACTTGGAGAGAATTGTTTGAGTAATGGTGCTTAAAAATCCTTAACACGAAAGTTATTTTCCTCAATATCCTTTCCAGCTTCCTCTCTCTCTCTCAAAGAAGTATGAAGACTCTCAATGAATCTGAAATCCTCTTCTCAATGAAATGTTGTTGGAATGATGGTGTGCATGGATCCAACTAGATGATGTTGGCATTGGTTCATTATGGAAACTATCTCATGTTGGCATTGATGTCAACCCTTTTAGCCTAGCTGATGTTTAGATTCCATTCATTGTAGCATGGTTGCAACTTGTTGTGTTGACATCAGATGTTGTGTCGGCATTGATGTCAACAATATGATGTCACTCATAATGGTCAGATGATGGAATTGGTTTGATTGTTGATGCTGCTATAGGTGGATGATGCAAATCTACATGTGATGGAGATGATGATTGGCACATTATTTGAGTTGGAAACTATGTATTCATGATGATCAAATGATGGAATTGGTTTGGTTGATGATGCTACTACAGGGGGATGATGCAGATCTACATGTGATGGATATGATGATTGGAACACTAGTTGAGTTGGAAACTAGGTCTTCATGCTTATGGTCATGGATATGACTTGTTGCAGTGTGATGGCCTTATGCTTGATGACAGAGATGTGCTACAAAATATTGCAGGTCTGTTAGAGGTGTTGCAACTTGTGGAGATGATTGTTGGAGGGTGGAGGACTTGTTGGCACTCTTGTTAACCTTATTTGTTGGAATTCTAGGTCAATTTGGTAGTGACACTTGGGAGACATGTTTAATCCACTTGCAGATGTGTCATAGGCTACGTTGAGGTCTAGAGACTAGTACATATGTTGGAGAAGAGGATCCAATAGGTGGAAGAGGTTCTGAGATGAAGGCTTGATGTTTTTCTTCATCCTTTGCCCCAGTGATAAGGAGCCAAGCTCGTGGGAGTGACTGAAAGCCTCCAATCGTTGGAAGAAAGGCCTATGGGAGTGACTGTGGGTTCCAGTTGGTTTCAGCTAGTGTTATGAAAGAGACTGAGGACTTCCATGATATTTTCTCCACATTCCTCACATAAATCAGAATAAATTAGCATGGAAATTCCTATAGGCTTCCAGAATAAGTTGTAAAGGTCAAAAATAATTTGTAGAGGTCCTCCAAAGATGTGAACACATTTAGTGCACAAGTAGTGTTAGTGGATTTATTTGGTCCAATTTGTGCACCCTTGATTCTAGACCTAAGCTCAATTTCACCCTACATGTTTTGTTTTCATCACTTGGGAGCTGGTTGATGGTTGATGGTGAGTGATAGTGAGTTATAGAGGGCTGCATTGTGTGAATATGCTTCAGAGCGATTAGTGAGCTTGATTGCTTCAGTGTATGAGCTCTAATGCAAATACCATGAGCATGTTTATTTTCTGAAGCATAGTATTGGTTTAGATCTCCAAATTTTAAATTAGTGATGCAAAGAATTGTCACTGAGTTTGATATTGATGGAGCTCCATATCAGTGACTCACATTCGTTCTTGCAGGAGATGCTGATGCACTTTGCACATAGACATAGTGTCTTATGTTGTTGATTGTATTATGCAACATTCATATTTTGGTGTGAGGGTTTGTTATAAGTTTTGTTGCAACTACTAGTTATATTATTCAGTTTTTGTTAGATACATTGTGGACACTATGTGCTTGTGTGGCGAGCATATGTTTGTGGTGATTTTTGATTTGATGAGATTGTCTTGCTGCTAGAGGTCATATTGTAGAGTTGAATCGAGTTGAGAAGAAAGTATTGGGATCCAGTTTGAAAATAGATGAAATGAGGTCCACATAGAGTAGAGGAGAAATGCCTTCATGGATGTAGAGCAATGATTGTGAAGTTTCAGCGAAAGGAACAATTTCTCAATCCAATGGTTTTTGGATATTCCAATCGGAGTTGGGCGAGGATCAATTGATCATGGTGGATTTTAGCGGATGGTAATCAATAGATCTGTGGAGAACTAGTCTTCCAAGCTGATTGGTAGAATTGAGTCTCTATGATGATCAGAGTCAGCTAATTGTATATAAGGTCGAGTCTCCATGCTGATTGGAGTCAACAAATCTATGTAAAAGACATATTTTCTTAATAGAAGATTCATAGAAGCGGAACAACAACAAGGGTGGTTTTTTTCCATGTGAAGGGTTTTCCACCAGATATCTTGTGCCTCATGTGTTGATTCTTTCTTGTGTTCTTGTTCATGGTTATGTTTCTCATTTGGTGTATTTGCTGCTTATGTTTATGCATAGAACTGCAAATGTTTAATGAGTTGCTGCTAATTAGTGTGTGTGATTTAGTAAAGTAAATAAAATACAAAATCTGTTAATAAGTCACACTATTGATTCAAACCCCCTCTCAGTAGTACTCAAAGGTTTCTAAGAATTAGTATCAAAGTGGGGCTATTTATTGCAACTTGATTGCTGGAGAGTAGATTTGAGGTTTGTTGGCGAAATTTGATTCTTTTTTAGAATGACTGTCCTCACTGTTGCAAATTACAAGGTATGGCACAAAAATGTAAAATCTCAATTATTATCTTGTGGATCTAATATTTGGAGAGTAGTATGTGAAGGTCGTGGAAAGGATCCCGTTATCACAATTTTCGTTAATAGTTTTAAGGTGCCAAAAGTTTCAGTGTCAACACCAATTTGTAAAAAATAGTATAAAAGCACTGATAGATAAAATATCAGTGCTATTGTGGATTTGTAAAATAAAAATGCACTGACAATCGGAGTAGCAACACAAAATTGTAAAATTGGCAAATTAAAATGTGATTTTAATTATGGATGGTCAATATTAAAAAGCACTAAGTGGA
Source organism: Pinus taeda (assembly GCA_000404065.3). Lineage (NCBI taxonomy): Eukaryota > Viridiplantae > Streptophyta > Pinopsida > Pinales > Pinaceae > Pinus > Pinus taeda. The sequence continues at coordinate 84,322 of APFE030722697.1, forward strand.
GCACACGTTAGCAAAGGAGTGGGCACTTTATCAAGCGGGTGCTGAAAATTAATATGTCAGTGACCAAACTGTGTTTTACTATGTTTTTTCCTATAAAACACGTTAACTTTGGGTGTAGATTCCAAACAGTGGGAAATGAAAATTTTAAAACTAAAAGATATTTTTTTTGGTAACATGCTCATTTAAAAAATCCGCTTTCAGTTTTTACATATGTTTAATGGTTTAATATATTTGAAGGGATATTTCAAGCCTATTTTTCAATATTTTGCAATTAAATTTTTTCTTGTTTTAGCCACTATTTTAAAAATAAGTTTTTGAACAATTGGGGTTGAATTTTTGAAAACCCAAAGGTTTTTGTTGATAATGGACACATTAACAAAAAATATCTTATTTTTTACACACGTGCCATAGTTTGAGAGATATGAAGGAATAATTGGAGCCTATTTTCTGAGAATTCTCCATAGTTAATTTTTTCTATATTTAGAAAAAAATGCCTAATCTACTTTTGGTTGGAGAGTCACCTTATCATATCCGATTTGAGCATTCAATAAATAGATGGCGATCATATAAACATCATCAAGCATCAGCTTAGTATTCAAATGCACAATTTGGGTGAAGGATCAACTCCAACATTCAAGACCTTTTTGCAACTAATTCTAGATTCAATTTAATTTTAGTTTATTATTTGATTTTCTTTCCAGAAAGATAGAAACAATTTGGGATATCATTTTTATTATTCAAGCAAGGATATGTAATGTAATAGAGGTTTGGTTTTTGTTGAAAAATATATTGTAATTTGTATATTTTTTGGAAGATTTTAATGAAGAAATCCTGAAGCTACAACAAAGATTCATGTGTTGCGTGTTCTGAATTTATTTTCTCCAGTTTGATGTGCTTCTTCTTGCCATGATGTATATCGAATGAAAGAATATAAACATAATTTGTTCATTGCAATGCTTTGTTTATAGATTCAATTATTTGCGTTCTTCTTTCTAAATCTAGTTTTGGAATTCATCTATTTGATGCTCCTTCTCAGTGCACTGTTCCTCTCATATCCTTGCCTTCATTACAACAAATTCATGATTCATAATTGCTTAGCTACCTTGCCTTTGTTGAATTTTTTAGTGTGATATTACATTAAACCAAAATAGACTCCATCGCCCAGTGGTGTTTCTTTTTCCCCATATTCCAACCAACACCAACATATTTTACATTAATCTGGCCATATAGCATTTAACAGACTTGCTACTGTTGTGACCTAGGGTAGATGAGATTGAGGAGAGACCCCCCTCTGGATTGAGGGGAAAACTTCAATCCCAAAGTGGTTAAAGGTTGCCTTAGAGTTTTTCCCAACAACCATGGTTTTCTCTAATTGATAAAAAATCCAATTATAGATGTAGTTTTGCAGCAGAATGCACAAGCTAGATGCATAATATACAAGAAGCTTCACAATGATGATTTAAAGAGGCTAGTAGCTTTGAAATATGCCAAAAAAATGTGGGATAAGCTAGAATCCATATTTTGAGATGATTCCAACAACAATAAGGAAAATGAGAAGAAGAGAAATAATAAGAAGAACAAGAAGAAGGGCCTTCAAAAACAAGAATCTTAGCCACAAGAGTCTCATTATTCTAGTGCACATGATTCAATAGATGATGAGAAGAGACCATAAAATCATGAACTCAAAGGTATAAACATTGATGATTTTCTTTTGATTTATAACTTTGAAGATTTAGATTTAGATAATGCTGAAGCATATAGTGAAGATGAGGATAATGTTAAGAGTCTTAGACCTGAAATTTCTAGGCTAACAACTGCATGCAAGGATCAAGAAAAATTGTTGCAGATCTGTGATGATAAGGAGGCCAAACTCAAGGAAGAGATTGTCAGCTTAAATACTATGTTGGAAGATTCAGAAAGAGTTGAGCAAGGTGTGAGGAAGTAGTACCAAGAGAAGGTAGAATAGGTTGAGAGATTAGAAGGTGAAGTAATGTCCTTGAGAAAGAAATGAAATATGGGGAAGAGCACTGTGGCTTTGGATAATTTGCTTGAGATCCATATATCACCATTGGATAAATCCGGTCTTGGATTTCAAAATGGTGAGTCTAGTTTTCATGATGGTAAAAACAAAAAAGAAGAACCCAAGAAACTTGTAGCAAACAATACCAACATATAGAGTGAGAACCAAGGAAACAAGAAGCAGAACTAGAAGCCAATCAAGAAATAAAACCAACAACAGAGAAGAAAGTCTCAAGGAGCTCCTACATTTATAAAACCTTTTTCTCCTAGAGATGATCATGGTAGATTTTCAAGATTTCAAAGGAATAAAAGTCCTTTTGTTCCTTTTGTACATAATGTAGAATGTTACAACTATCACAAATTTGGGCATGTTGCCAAGTTTCTTCTAATTTCTAGAGTAGAATGTATAAATCAAACCAACAGAGCTTGCTGCAACTTCAACAACCAAGGAGATTGGTCAACATGTATAATAATGGTTTTTATGGTTATTGTTATTCATGTAACCTATTTTTCCACAAGACAATGAATTATAGGTCTAACCAATGGAGGAGAAGCACATTTCATGCAAGGTTTAAATCTGACATGAGTATAAGAAGATTTGATCCTATTGGTCATGTGGAGTGTTATACATACCATAAAGTTTTCCATATGACAAGATATTGTTTTCTTCCCCATTAGTCAAGACAAAATCGAGAAAAAGTAGCCAAAGAAAAGGGGACCTAATAGAAAACTAGTAAAAGAAGGAAAGAAGCAAGTGAAGGAAGAAAAGAAGAAGGTCAAGGAAGAGAAGAAACAACCAAATACTATGTGGAGGAAGAAGAAGCAACAACTCTTCAAGTGGTGAAGAGCATTCCCTCCTACAATCCATGATTATTTCTTGCATAATTATATAGGACTGCAGAGTTCATGAGAGGTGCCTAAACTTAGGGGGAGTGTATGTTAGAAGCATATCAACAATTATGATGAGTTCATTGAGCCTCATGCACATTCAGGTCCACATGATCAACCTGTCTTTTGGAGGTATATTGAGCTTAGGGGGAGCAGTGCATGATATGAGATTTACTTGAGTTATTTGACATTTCTCTCATAGTTTTTCACTCAGTTATTTGTAGCTTCTTTACATATGTTTCTTGAGTGAAAGTAGTACATTTTTTAGCCACATATATGTTTTTTGTTTCCACTAATAGTTGGTTGAAAAGATGTGCATCCGACCATGTATAGAGATAACATGTGATATGGAACAAACATGTATGAGCTATTGTATGATGATTACTACAACTACGTATTTTTTATTGTATCATTATTATGTATTGGTTGAGAGTCTAGTATTTAGGATGATGTGTCATCATGGTGATACTATTGTTTTGGAGGAGTCTTATGGAGTCACCTTGCAACCACATGTATGGGCTAATGATGACGTAACAATCATATTATGTCATGTATTTCAGTAATTGGTCCATAGGAGATGATCATAGTAGTCATGTATTTATTGATATATCCATGTATAATTCTCTTGAAGCCATGTTTATTGTATGTATTTGTGGGTCATTTAGTCATGATTCATAAGGTAAATTATGGTCATATATTCGTCATGTATGAGGTATTATGTTGTTTCTACAACCATTTATCTATCATGTATATGTCATTCAGTCATGGTCATGTGGAGTCTGTGGTCCATATGGTGTTTCATTTTTTTGGTAGGAAGTAATGTTTATAGTAGAAGCGGTTCAGTACAGCCTTGAGTTGATGGAACGTGTTTAGGGGGAGCATAATTTTCTCTTGTTTATTTTAGCCATACATTTTTGACATTATGATCCGATTGCAAGTGTTCATGGCGTGCATCATACTATGCTATGACAATTGGAGTTTTTGATCTCATGTTTTGAGAAGAGAGGTTGATTGATGTTGTTACTATGGAGAGTGTTGATTGATGTTCATGTGCATATTGTTACACATACTTGATGCTACTCATGGTTACTATTATGTTGTCGTTCATTGATGTTTCTTGTGGTTGCCTCATGTTGGAATATTGCTGCTTGCTATTAGAGGATGTTGGTTGGGATGTTGCTCTGGATGATGATTGGTATATTTGCTGCTTGCTACTATTGATATGAAAAACATGGATGACTATTGATGTGCATCATTTTTCAGACATGTAGAGATCAATTTCTCTAGTATTTGTGCTTCCGTTCTTGCTTCCTTATCAGATGGAGTTGACCATTTTCCATTTATGTCAAAGGGGGAGTGATAGAGGAGATTGGTCCAGAGTTTGTGTATGGTTTCCATCAATGCCAATTGGGGATATTGTTGGCATTATGGTGTGCATGGATCCAAATAGATGATGTTGGCATTGGTTCATGATGGCAGCTAGCTTATTTTGGCATTGATTTCAATCCTTGTAGCCTAGATGATGTTTGGATTCCATTCATTGTAGCATGGTTGTAGCTCGTTGTGTTGACATTCAAATGTTGTGTTGGAATTGATGTCAACAGTATGATGCCACTCATGATGGTTAGATGATGGCATTGGTTTGATTGTTGATGCTGCTATAGGTGGATGAGAAAAATCTACATGTGATGGAGATGATGATTGGCACATTAGTTGAGTTGGAAACTAGGTATTCATGATGGTCAGATGATGGCATTAGTTTGGTTGATGATGCTACTACAGGTGGATGATTCAGATCTACATGTGATGGATATGATGATTAGAACACTAGTTGAGTTGGAAACTATGTATTAATCTAGGTATTAATGCTTATGTTCATGGAGATGACTTGTCGCAGTGTTATGGATTTATGTTTAATGATGGAGATGTGCTATAGAGTATTGTAGGTCTATGAGAGCTTTTTCATCTTGTGGATATGATTGTTGGAGAGTGGAGGACTTTTTGGCACTCTTTCCAACCTTGGTTGTTGGCTTACTAGGTCAATTTGGTAGTGACACTTGGAAGACATGTTTGATCCACTTACAGATGTCTCAGAGGCTACCCCAGAGGTCTGGAAGCCAACACAAATGTTGGAGAAGAGGATCCAATAGGTGGTCGAGGTTTTGAGCTGAAGGCTTGATGTTTTTCTTCATCATTTACCTCAATCACATGGAGCCAAGCCTATGGGAGCAACTGGAAGGCTCTAGTTGCTAAAATATAGGAGTATGGGAGTGACTGTAGCTTCCAGTAGATTTCAGCCAGTGTTATGCATGTGACTAAGGACTTTCACGTGATTTTATCTACATTCGTCATGCAAATCGGAAGAAATCAACATGGAAATTCCTAGAGGATTTTAGAATAAGTTGTAAAGGTCATAAATAATTTGTAAAGTTCCTCCAATTACACGAACACCTTTAGTGCACAAGTAGCAATGCTAATGGATTGATTTGGTCCAATTTGTACACCCTTGATCCTAGCCCTGAACTCAATTTCTCCCTACATGTTTTATATTTATCACTTGGGAGCTAGTTGATGGTTGATGGTGAGTGATAGTGAATTAGATAAGGCTGCATTCTGTGAGTATGATTCAGAGACATTAGTGTGCTTGATTGCTTCAGTGTATGAGCTCTAATGGCAACAATACGAGAAAATATATTTTCTAAAGCATAATATTGATTCAGATATCTTGATTTTAGATGAGTGATGCAAAGAATTGTAACTAAGTTTGGTATTGATGGAGATCCATATTAGTGACTCTCACATTTGTTCTTGTAGGAGCTGCTAACGCATTTGGCACATAACCATAATGTCTTATGTAGCATTCATATTTTGATGTGAGGGTTTGCTATTAGTTTTGTTTTATCTACTGGTTATATTATTCAGTTTTTTTTGGATACATTGTGGCCACTAGTTGCTTGTGTGCAAAGCATATGTTTGTGGTGATTTTTGTTTTGATGAGATTGTCTTGTTGCTAGAGGTTGTATTATAGAGATGAATCAAGTTGAGCATCAAGTCTTGGTATCCAGTTTGAAAATAGATGAAATGAGGTTTGCATAGTGTAGAGGAGTAGTGCCTTTATAGATGTTCACCCTAAGAGTTTCCACAAAGAAAAGATGATAGATTGGGAGGACTTGCAAAGAAAGATGTGTCCTCTCCCTAATGCAATGATAGACTGACATCCGATGTGTTATGTGAATGATCAAAAGTAGAAATGTATGGGAATGAATTTTCAAAAGATAATAAGAAATGTAAGAATCACAAAAGATGTCTAGAAATAGTGGATGAGTTGCAGAAGGAAGGAGATCATCCTTCGCTGTGGGTTCTTATTCAGATTCCCACACATACTCATCATAAATGACAGTGCAGGTTGGCTGCTCAACACCAACTTCATCGACAACTTGATCCTCATGAACAACAAATTTGGAGTCCGGAATGGGTGAACACAACATAGTACAATCCAGAGGATCAACATAACGGGAGGACGAAGGTTGAGAGAACAAGTTCGCGTGACAACCAATAGGCTTGCAAGCCAAATCTGCGTAGACATTTAGAGTAGGTGGGGTGGGAGGATGTGACACTTCAACGGATGGGTTCAAAACTTATCCCACCTTGCACTGTGGAGCTAGAGCTATTTGATGAGAAGCAAATGAAAGGTCACTTGTGACAACAACCTTGTTCGTCTTAGATTCGACAGTTCTAACATCGAGGTATGCTGGGAGGGGTTCAAATGATTAAAGATATGAGGATTTTTAGATATGTGAAGAAGATACTGAATATTTCATTGATAAATTTCCAATAAATTTCATCTTCTGGGATTTGAAAGAAAGATTTTGGAAACATTTCCAAAATTATAAAAGAGATTCATTAGGTGCTTTCCGTAATTCCAGATTTTTTTTACTGAGTACTTTACGATTGTAATGATAGAAAGAATGGGCCAACTCTCTGATCATCTAATCATAAGAGTGGATGGATGCTGTGGGTAATGTGACACACCATTACAGTGTGTGACCTCGAAACGTGAATGCGAACAACAAACAGGCAATGTGATCCTCATGGATTTAGTTCTTAAGTATGGGGGTTTACGCAGTGCATTATATTAGATATCATTTTGGGATTCAACTGCGTTAAGTAAGTCATTCACGTATGACCATTTCCATGAGAGGTAGTCGTAACTGACCAATTTCTCATGATTTTTGAATAGTTCACTTAGCACTCATTGCATCGGGTGATGCTCACAGGGGTGAAGAAGTGGGATTGAAACTAGTGAAATGTGGAGAACGAATCACCATAGCATCAATCATCACTTCCGGGGCTTGCACCCGGTAACCAGGACTTCCTAGGAGGTCACCCATCCCGGATCTCCTCTGGCTCAAGCGGGCTTAACTGTGGAGTTTTTCCCCACAATCAAGCCCACTTTTGCTACCCCATTTGAAAAACCTTAGCAACTATTGTGCCTCATGAAACATTCAAGTAGACATCCCTTGACTCTTTTTGAATTCAAGTATGGGGGTTTTACGCAGTGCATTATATTAGATATCATTTTGGGATTCAACTGCGTTAAGTAAGTCATTCATGTATGACCATTTCCATGAGAGGTAGTCGTAACTGACCAATTTCTTATGATTTTTGAATAGTTCACTTAGCACTCATTGCATCGGGTGATGCTCACAGAGGTGAAGAAGTGGGATTGAAACTAGTGAAATGTGGAGAACGAATCACATAGCATCAATCATCACTTCCGGGGCTTGCACCTGGTAACCAGGACTTCCCAGGAGGTCACCCATCCATCCCAGAACTCCTCTGGCTCAAGTGCGCTTAACTGTGGAGTTTTTCCCACAATCAAGCCAACTTAGCTTGCTACCCCATTTGCAAAACCTTAGCAAGTATTGTGCCTCATGAACCATTCATGTAGAGATCCCGTGACTCTTTTTGAATTTAAGTATGGGGGTTTACGCAGTGCATTATATTAGATATCATTTTGGGATTCAACTGCGTTAAGTAAGTCATTCACGTATGACCATTTCCATGAGAGGTAGTCGTAACTGACTAATTTCTCATGATTTGAATAGTTCACTTAGCACTCATTGCATCGGGTGATGCTCACAGGGGTGAAGAAGTGGGATTGAAACTAGTGAAAATTGGAGAACGAATCACATAGCATCAATCATCACTTCCGGGGCTTGCACCCGGTAACCAGGACTTCCCAGGAGGTCACCCATCCCAGAACTCCTCTGGCTCAAGCGCGCTTAACTGTGGAGGTTTTCCCACAATCAAGCC
>APFE030722697.1:92564-131743 GCA_000404065.3 Pinus taeda
TAGACGACTATCATTATGGTTCCACTCATGTGTCTTTATTTTGATGTTTGAGTTGTATCCTTTCTGACTGATACATAGTTGCATTTCTTGGATTTTATGCTTGTATTTGTCTTGTTCTTTGCATGTGCAAGTGTTTGTTCACGAGGATCGTGAGGATTGTGACCAGCTGAAGCGAGAGAACGGAAGCGACGACTCTTCTACGAATACTAGCGTTGGATTCGAGGTAGGCTCTCATCATTAGCCTTTACTTTGCAATTAGGAACTTGCGTGTTAGCGTTGTTTGATTGTTGCTAGACCCCATTTAGGCTAGTGGGATCGCCTCTATCCATAGAGGGGATTTACCTGTACAACAATTTGGCGACTCCGCTGGGGAGTTGGCTTTTGCCTTGTTTGTTTATCTTCTCTTGTTGTTTGATTTGTAAACTTTAGATGGAGCCTGAAGTTTGGCCAAATAGCCTTCGAAACGCTATTTATTTGCATTAGCAAAGTAGATCAACGCTACTTCAGTCCATCTTCGGTTTGGTTTGCAAACTGAATGACTTGGAACTTGCCTTGTTCCTTGATTGTTTCCTTGGTTTCTCCCACTTATTTAGTTTTCTGGGTTGGATACCTGTGTTGTTTTTGTCTCTTGAGAGTACTTAGGTATTGTTGGTTTGGCCTTGGCTCTTTTGTTTTTGTTTTTCCATAGCAAACTCGACTGGCGCTAGTTTATAGCGTGACAGTCGCGCCAGTTGGTGCATGTTGCACACTTACAACCCGCGCCAATCCCTGAAAGGCGCTTGTTGCAGCCTGACAGTCGCGCCAGGCCTGCAAACTTTTGAAGTTTGCTTGGTTCTCAACTTTTTGAGCTTTGGTTTTGTCCTAAGTACCTTTATTACACTACTTAATTGTGTTGGAGTGTGGTTTGACTAGTTTCGATCGCTACCCTTTGGGTGTTTGCTTTTTGCTACCGATTTCGCATTTCTAGCCCTAGGGCATCTAGTGGCTTTGTGAATCGAGCCTTCCTAAGGTGTTTTGGTCTTTTGTTGTCTAGTCGACTCTTTTGTTTGCTCCCTTACACTTGTTTGGTAGTTGTGAATCATTTTGTTGCGTTATTTGGGTGATTTGCCTCGTCTTCACTTGAATTCCGCTTCATCTCACTTTGAGCCTAGATCACACGGCTCATTGTTCGCTTTGGGATCTTTTTGGTTCTTTAGATGTTTGATTTGCTGATTTGAGGAACTGAATGTGTGTATTGGTTATAATTTGTTTGTATTATTTCTCAAAAGTTCTTTAGTGCATTTTGCCATTATTGAAAAAGAAAATCTCTTTTTTTTTAGATATCATTTTGGGATTCAACTGCGTTAAGTAAGTCATTCAAATGTATGACCATTTCCATGAGAGGTAGTCGTAACTGACTAATTTCTCATGATTTTTGAATAGTTCACTTAGCACTCATTGCATCGGGTGATGCTCATAGGGGTGAAGAAGTGGGATTGAAAGTAGTGAAATGTGGAGAACGAATCACATAGCATCAATCATCACTTCCGGGGCTTGCACCCGGTAACCAAGACTTCCCATGAGGTCACCCATCCCAGATCTCCTCTGGCTCAAGCGCGCTTAACTGTGGAGTTTTTCCCCACAATCAAGCCCACTTTTGCTACCCCATTTGTAAAACCTTAGCAAGTATTGTGCCTCATGAACCATTCAAGTAGAGATCCCTTGACTCTTTTGAATTTAAGTATGGGGGTTTATGCATTGCATTATATTAGTTCTTTCTGCTGATGCAACCAGACTTTTTTTCCCACCTGTAACTTGTGTGGTACCCCTGTGGGTGAGGAGAAGCTATTCCTGTGTTCTTTCATGACCGTATCCCTCTATTGATATTGCTGTTGCATGGAGGAATCCTTCGCGGGGGTCATGGATGTGGCAACGATCTTCCCCTTACTTTGGGAGCGAACCAGACAAAAAATAAATTTCCTAGTTTGTGAGATGAGCTTGCTACCTTTCTTAGCAGTGATCAAAGAGGTGGCGGTATCCTGTATAATGAATTACCCAAAGAAATAATGACAGTGCGAGGCCTTGACTCATGCAAAGCATGTCGCCTCCACAAGTATGGCTGGCATAATAATACGTCACAAACATCTAGAGGTGTAACATCACACAATACCTCATTTTTGAAGGGTTTGATGCTGTGGGGAAGGTGACACTGCTGACGAACTCGAAGATCTCATCCTTGGTGAAGCCACCTGATTGATCTGATAATCACCCTATGAGTGACACCAATTTAAGGTCTATTAAACAAAAGGTATTACAAACTCATGGTGTGTGTTTTGTGTTATTTAAGCAACGGATCGATCAGATTGCCAATACACAGACATTTAAATGGAAATACAACAGAGAAATATAGTAGGCAACCACAAAGACAAGCAATTTTAATAAGGAGTTCACCCTATTCTCTAGGGCTACGTGTCCTGTCCAGCTTTCAGTGGTGGCCTTGTTTTATTGGGTCTTTAAGCAGAGAATTACGATGCAGGAACTCAATGGGAGTTCTCCTGAAGCAGGTTTGCTTGGAAGGGTGATTCCTGGATTTCCCAGGCCTCTAGAGAGCACAAACTCTTCTTCCTCCTACCAGCTCTGTGACCTTCAGGTCTACAATGGACAGAGCCAAATATGATGCTCAGTCCAGATAGATTCCTCTATGGGATGGCTTGAATCTTCAAGCTCTGGTGCTCGATGCTGCCACTGGTCAGCTTGACCCTCTGTCTCTTCTGCTCTGGTTGCTGTTCTCTGTGTTCAGCCCTCTCCGGGTTCACTGTTCCACCTTTTTCGTCTCTCGACTCTCTCTGTGTGTCTACTTCCACTTCCACTTGATTCCACTATCTCTGTTCATGGCTTTTAGCCATTCGTCCCCATGCCCATTCGGTTCCTCTTCTGCCTCTGTTGATTCAAATTTTGCAGCTATGCTTGGAGTTACCTGTTTGGTGTCATCATGAATGCTCAGGGAGTGGCCACCTGTCCCCATCTGAACAACGCCAACCTGCTCGTCAGTTGGTTTCTTCAGTTACGTCGTGGATGCGTTCTTCCTCCACCATGGCAGTCAAACAGACCTCAAATCTTTACAAACGCGGCTCAATCCTTTGTCGATTCCACTTCCTCTATCAGGCGCAATCTCAGCCGTCCGATTTGGGTCCTCCAGATTCAATGTCGTACGCACGTCCCGCGCGGTTGACCTGCTCGACTAATAACGCGTGATCAACGATGGTTTTATCTCACCTTCGTCGCCATGCGTCGATCGTTAAGTGGCATCGCTCTGCTCTTCTCCAAAACCGTTTACCATTTGAGGGCGCCCCGATCAATACCACCGGTTTCCAGAGCGTGGGTCCCGCCTTGTACGATTAGTCTTTTTTCCTTTTCGCCCGCAGTTCTCCAGTTCGCCATGCGTCCAAGTGCTTAGGCTTCCCCCATTTCGGCCCTGTTCACCCAGCGATCCCGCTAATCGCACATCAAAAATCAGCTCCTTTTCCCAATCCGGGGCTCCTAGGGGCTACTTTGACCTCCTGCGTACTCTCCATGGGCCTCGGTCAGTGTAATTTGACCGAGGTCCTCGTCGTTCCACGGTGGTTGCCATTGCCACTGGTTCAGGGTGTTTTTTATCGTTGTTTTTGGAATTTTTAGAGATTCGTCCCAACCTGATACAGTCATGGTTCTTTGCTAGTCTTTGATGGATCCAATTCGGATCACGACCTTCCCACTGAAAGTGCTTTTGGACCACCAAAAGTTGGTTTTCAAGCATTGACTAAGTGAGGGTATTGCTTTCTCACTTGTCCAATCTCAATCCACTTCACACTGCTTGGCTTCGAACCTTTGAGCCCAATCCTGAGGTATTCCACTTGTCCACTGTGCGTCATCCTTACCTTCCTGTCCAACACTGTGTCTTCCCGTAATTCATTAAGATATTCAGGTAGTAGGTCATCAACAGAAGGTAATTGACTCTACTCTTTAGGGTCCTCAATCATTGAAGGTTCAAACAGCCTCAAGAAATCTGCGTTTACGACTGAGTAGATGTGCATGTACGCTGGTAGATCAAGGCGAAAAGCATTTTCACCAATCTTCTCAAGTATCCTGAAGGGTCCATACCTGATGGTTTTAGCTTTTTACCTTCACCTTGCATCTTGTCCTTACTGATATACAACTAAAATTGGTCTCCAACTTGAAAACTATGCTCCATCCGATGCTTATCATGCCTAGCCTCATACTTGGCCTAGCTCTTTTCTAGCTGTTCCTGTACTGCCTGGTGGATCTCTTGGATTTGTTCAATGAACCTAGTTGCCTTGTCCACATCACTGTGTCTATCAACCATGGTATCTTTACCAAAGACAAAATCCAAAGGAGACCTTGGTATGAAACCAAAACAGGTCTCAAAAGGAGATCTCCATGTAGAAGAGTGTTTGGCTCTATTGTAAGCATGCTGCACATAACACAAGTGTTCATCCCAAAGCTTAGGGTGTTTGCTGCAATATCCTCTCAGTAACTAAATCATCGTCCTGTTAACTACTTCTATATGGCCATATGTTTTTGGATGAAAAGCCGTGCTTTTATTTAATTTGGTGTCCATTAGTTCCCATAGACTTGACCAAAACTTCCACACAAATCGGGTGTCTCGATCAGATACAATAGAAGTGGGTAATCTAAATGAACCCATACATGTTCAAAGAACAATTTTTCAGTTTGTTCAGCTGTAATCTGTTTACTACAGGGTATCAAAATACACATTTTATTAAACCTATCCACAACAAAATATAGATAATCATGACCTTTCCTAGATTTAGGCAATCCTCCAACAAAATCCATGGAAATGCTTTCCCAAGGGTGAGAAGGAACTGACAATGGAGTGTACAAGCCTAGTTTTCTGTTGCTGGGCTTGCTTTTCACACACATAGCACATCCATTTACATATCTAGAAACTGTCTCACTCATTCTCAGCCAATAGCAGAACCTTTGCAGCTGTGCAACTATTTTACTTACCCCAAAGTGACCTGATATCAGAGAAGTGTGTGCTTCCCTAATTATATTTACTCTCTCAGTTTGTGGAATGCAGAGTTTCCCACAATGATATAAGAGTCAGTCCTTCAGGTGATAGTCCAATTCTTCTATTCTTTTGCCTTGACTCAAAGTCACATATACATCTTTAAAGTCCATGTCCTGAGCATACTGTTCTATGTAGCTTTCATGCAGCACAAAATTATGCTTAAGTATGGTAGGTGCATTTATAATGGGTCTAGATAACATGTCTGCAACCTTGTTATGTATGCCATTTTTATATCTAATGACTAAATGAAAATGTTGTAGAAAACCCATCCATCTGTAATGTCTTGATTGCTGCAACTTAGTTTGGGAGTGTAGGTATTAAAGTGGTTGATGATCAGTATGTATTACTGTTTCTTTTTCCCATTAAGTAATGTTTCCACTTGTTTACACTCTGAACTAATGCATACAATTCTTTATCATATGTAGGATAGTTAACTACTAGAGGATTAAAAGTCTCAGAATGATAACATATGGGTTTACCGTGCTGTGTCAACACTGCTCCCATGGCATAGTCATTGGCATCAGTTTGGATCTGAAATGGTCTTTGTAGATCTGGCAGTGCTAGTACTGGTGCTGTATTAATCTTTTCTTTCAAGGTGTCGAAGGCTTTCTGTTGTTTGCCTCCCCACTGAAACACCTTGTTCAATCCTGTCAAGGCATGTAAGGGAGCTGCAATTGAGGAAAAATTTGAAATGAACTTCCTCTAATATTGTGCTGCTCCTAAGAAGCTTTTTACTTCTGTAGTAGACTTGGGTTTAGGCCAGTTTACAATGACTGCCACTTTAGAGGGATCTATTTTCAATTCACCTCCCCCTACTATGTGACCCAAATAATTTAGAGAGGTTTTGCCAAATTCACATTTGGAGAGTTTAACATAAAGTTTTTCTCTTTTCAAAACATCTAATGTCTACTCAACATGCCTTAAATGTTCTTCCCACGTTTTACTAAAAAGTAGAATGTCATCCAGATACACAATAACAAAATCATCAAGAAAAGGTATGAGTACATCATTCATTAATCTCATGAAAGTAGCAGGAGCATTAGTTATGCCAAAAGGCATAACCCGCCATTCATACAATCCCTGCTTTGTTTTGAAAGTAGTCTTTCATGCATCTTGCTCTGCAACTCTGACCTGATGGTATCCACTGTGCAAATCCAACTTGGTGAAATAAACAACTTCCTTCAATTGATCTAAAAGATCATCTATGCGAGGAAGGGGATAACGATATTTGATTGTTATCTTATTCAGTGCTCGGTAATCAATGCACATTCTCCATGAGCCATCTTTCTTTATCACCAAAACAATTGGTGACCCACATGGTGATGTGCTAGGCCTGATGAACCCTTTCTCGAGCAACTCCTGCACCTGCTTCTTAATTTCAGCATTCTCTAAAGCAGACAACCTGTACATCCCAATGTTAGGCAATGGAACATCTTGCTACAAAATAATATCATGTAATATTCCCTTTTTGGGTGGTAGACCTTTAGGTTCTTGGAACAAGACATCATATTCTGAAACAATCTTTTCTATATCAGCTTGCTGATTAGAATTACAACCCTCAGATACATTGGTTTTATCAAGTTTCTTTTCCTTTACAACCATCAGTAGGAACTGTTTGCATGAATTTATCATTCTTTTCATCTTTCCTGAGTTTATGAGAGTATAATTATTCTTGAGCTTGTGAGCTCTTACAAAGTATTCGATTCCACCTTTAACAAGTAGATACTTGTTCTCAGCTCTATAGAAAATAGCCTTTCTACCATACAAATAAGGACTTCGTAAAACAATTCCACATATATCCAAAGGAATTACATCTAACTCAACCTCATCTACAAATGCTGAACCAAAAGAAAACTTGAGTTTGCACTGTATAGTCACTAGTAGTTGTGCTTTATCATTCAACCATCCTAGTGGGTATGGTTTCTTATGAGGTGTAGTTGCTAATCCTAATTTCTTTACAATTGCTTCAGAAATTAGATTTACTTGTGAGCCACTATAAAATAAAGTATCAATATTTTGATTTTGGAAACAACTCGAATATGGAAAAGCTCATGTCTTTTTCTCTCATGTTCTTCATCAATAATAGATTGAGAAGAATTACTAGTAGATGCTTCATAATTCTTACCTTTTATACTTGTGGCTGCAATGATTGTTTCATCTCCCGAGTCTGACCCCAAATCTTTTTGAATAGCTGCAACAATCTTCTTCTTCTTGCCCCCGGACTTCTTAGGTCTCAGCTTTGGATGCAGAATCCAACAGTGCTCATCATCATGCCCATCCTTTTTATAGTGAGTGCATGAAGCTTTGATTTTCTGTGCAGTGTTAGCCTTCCTTGCTTTCCACTTTTGCTTTCTTTTCTCCTTGCTCTTGCTTACAGTAGGTTGGGATGGTCCCCCAACTTCTAGATTTCCATTCTTTCCTCTAGCTTCTAGATGAGTAGCTTGTACAGATACCCCATCTATACTAGTGGGATTAAACATGAGGATGGTATGCCTCATGTAGTTGTGTAGACCACCAATGTACTTCAAAAGAGTTTCTGGTGAGTCTAATGAGATACCAAACATCAATGCTCTCTTTCTGAACTCTTGAGTATACCCTTGCACACTTTGCCCTTTCAACTACCGAAGAGTTTGCCAACTCATCATGGCTTGTTACATGTAGGCCAATGGATAGAACTGCTTTTTGATTACAGCAACAAATTCACTCCACACAGAGATTGTCTTACCATGCTTCTTCATATCATCTTGGGTTCTGCCTTCCCACCAAACTAAGGCAATGCCTCCTAGGCGTAGGCTTGCCAGCTGAATCTTACTCTTGTCCGAGTCCATGCTCTGTACCCTGCAATATACATCAATTTGTCTAATCCAATTGTCCAACTTTTCAGCATTTAGCTCTCCATCATATATAGGAAAATCAAATTTAACATATAGTTTAATCAAAGATGCTTTCTTATTATGCACAAGGCTATTAGGAGGTGTAGGAAAGCTTTCTTCTTTCCCTTTCCCTTTTGAGTGGTCATGGGAATGAGATTCATATTTTTCTTTATCTTGTTTAGAGCCCGATGAATCTTCATCCTTATGCTTTCTAAAGTCCCTGTACATTTCTTCTACCATAGACTTTATAGCTAGGAAAATTTTTATGAATTGAGGGTCTGGCCCCATAGAACTTTCCTCTGACATTGTCTTCCGAGGATAGACTCTCCCAATTTCAGGATTATTTTCCACCAACTCTCCTTCTCCTAATTTGAGCTTTGATCTAGTGAGCATTCATAGCTAAACCAACACAAGCTTGTCTAACTTGACAACCCTCTGCTCTGATACCACTTGATCTGATAATGACCCTATGAGTGACACCGGTCGAAGATTTATTAAACAAAAGGTATTACAGACTCATGTGTTGGTGTATGTTCTGTGTTATTTAAGTAATGGATCGGTCAGATTGCCAATACACAGACATTTAAATGGAAAGACAATAGAGAAATACAACAAGAAACCACAAAGACACAAGCAATTTTAATGAGGAGTTCACCCTATTCTCCAGGGCTACGTTTCCGGTCCAGCTTTCAGTGGTGGCCTTATTTTATTGTGTCTTTAAGTAGAGAATTACAATGCAGGGACTCGACGTGAGTTCTCTTGAAGCAGGTTTTTCTTGGCAAGGTGGTTCTTGGATTCCCCAAGCCACTGGAGTACACAGTCTCTTCTTCCCACCATCTCTGTGACCTTTTGGTCTACAGTGGTAAGAACCCAACGTGGTGCTTAGCCCGGATAGATCCCTTTATGGGGTGGCTCGAATCTCTCAAGCTCGATGGTGCTCGATGCTGCCCCTAGTCAGCTCGGTCCTTTATCTCTTCCTGCTTTTCTCTTGCTTTACTATCTTCTTCTCTATGTATTCCATCCTCCTCTTGGGATTCTGGTCTTTTTCCTTCGTCTCTCGGACTTCACTCCAACTTGACTGTGTATTCTGTCTCTATTCATGGCTTTTAGCCATTCATTTCCATGCCTATTTGGTTCCTCTTCCGCCTCTGTCGATTCGCCTTCTGCAACTGTGCTTGGAGTTCCCTGTTCGACATTAGCATGAACGCTGAGGGAGTGGCCACGTGTCCTCATATGAACAGCGCCAACCTGCTCGTCGGTTTGTTTCTTCAGTTACATCGTGGATGCGTTCTTCCTCCACCGTGGTGGTCAAACAGATTCTAAATCCCTTTAGAACACGGCTTAGTTCCCTATCAATTCCTCTTCCTCCATCGGGCACAATCTCAACCGTCCGATCTAGGCTCCTCCAGATCCAACGTCATATGCACGTCCCGCGTGGTTGACTTGCTTGACCGATAACGCGCACTCAACGGCAGTTTTCTCTCACCTCTACTGCCACATGTCGATCATTGAGTGGGATCGCTCCACTTCCTCCAAAACCATTTACTATTTGAGGGCACCTCGATCAATACCACCGATTTCCAGAGCGCGGGTCCCGCCTTGTATGATTAGCGCTTTTCGTTTCTTCGCCCGTGATTCTCCGGCTCCCACGCGACCGAGTCCTTAAGGGTCCTCCATTTTGGCCTTGTTCGCCCAGTGATGGCGCTAATTGCACATCAAAAATCACCTCCTTTTCCTGATCCGGGGCTCCCAGGGGCTACTTTGACCTCCTGCACAATCTCCATGGGCCTCTGTTAGTGCGCTTTGACCGAGGTCCTCGTCGTTCCACGCTGGCTGCCATTGCCACTGGTTAAGGGTGTTTTTGATCGCTGTTTTGGAATTTTAGAGATTCATCCTGACCTGATACAGTCATGGTTCTTTGCTAGTCTTTAGTGGATCCAATTCGGATTAGTACATGTGAAGGAGGGATTCCCATCCATTCTCATTATTGTTCAAATGCTTGGTGTAATGACTTCAATTGCAAGCCATGTGATGGTGTAAGTGACCAAGGTTGCATGCCATATGACATGTTAATAGATTTAAATGTCCTTTTTGTATTTATTATTAGTAAGGGGGTGGTTTTTGATCAAGTAACCATTAACCATAAGCAACCCTTATTGTAGAGTTGATACAAAATTAGCTCTTCAATTTCCTACACTTCCTATGCTATTATTTTTTTGTCATGCATAATAATATTTGATATTGATAAAAGAGCTTCCTTCTTGCTTTTCTCATTCAAATATTGAGGCTAGGTTATCTCTCAACTTTAAATTATAAACCAACTCATTTAGGATAGTCTCAATTGATTTATGATAGTCTCAAAGCATCATGTCATAATCAAAGATGGCACACCAACAACATTAACAATTTTAAACTTTTATCACAATTCAAGCACTTTAACTTTAATGTTGGAAGCAATCCTAAGTCTCCAATTGAAGTAGCTTTCCATTACCCTTCAAAGTTCATACATCGATATATAATATCTCCCTCCACCTCCATAAATGCATAATAAATTATTATAACCAATGATTGTATAACACGTTTATATTATATCTACTAAATATATTTTTGAATTTAATTACATTGATAGGTGTACTTATTTCAACTTACCATGGATGTGGAGTTGTATAATTTCAATTTTTTTTAAATCAATTTGCAGGATTGAATTTCCACTGAATATTCTTCATCTGATTACCTGATCGACGACAACTACAATTTGTGGGAGTGAAAAACATTACATCTTATTTTCAATTTAAATTGGATTGAGCCTCGATCGCTCTTGTCGTTGCTAAGTGGCAGTTGAAGAAATTGGAAGGATTTAATTATGTCATCTCACTTTAGCATCATTAATGATTAAATTTGGTTGATTTGAAACGTGGCACCACCATTGTTTCCATTGGTAACATGATTGTTGAGGAAATTGAAAGAATTTCAGCATGTTGTGATGATGTGTGCTTCCATTAGTCTATTGATTGTGTGTTTCCACCAGGTTTTTGATCCTTTGCATTTCCAAATGGCTAATGTCACTGTTGAGGAAATTGAAATAATTTCAGTGTGCTATGATGATGTGTGTTTCCATTAGGCTATTCACTGTGAGTTTCCACCAAGTTGTTGATATTGTGCATTTCCACAAGGATTTTTAAAAGATTAGTAATGTAGGCAAAATAAAGGAAATTTAAAAGACTAAAGACAACAACACTCTTTCGTATTTTTGATCTGGATCTCTTCAGCTACTAGAATTAACCAAGATATTTTACTTCTCTGATGTTAGTAGAATTGCATGTGAAAGAGTATGAAAACCCACATGTGCATGCTTTAAAGAAGAGGAAACATAATGACAACCATCAAATCAAAGAACACACACACATTGATAACAAAGTTCACCCAGTGTGGGTTACGTCTTCAGGCCTGGTGTCAAGAGTGGGGAGGCCACTTCATTAAATGATGCAAGGTGATGATGATGTACATGGTATATTATTTTTCATTTGATAAACTCCCTCAACAAGAGTGGCATGTCTCTCCACGAGCGTTCTCCTACATGAACTCTCACTCATATGGGCCCTCCTTTGGCATGATAATATATCTAATTCTCACTTGAAGTGGCATACGAGTATCCTCCAACAGAATGGTAAACAAGAATCTCAACATCAGAAACATCATCTCAGCAAATCAAAAGAAAGACATGGCATCACTACATCATATACCTCCACTTTCGGGGATGGCCTGAAAATAAACCTCTGCTAAAGAAATGGAATGTACCGTTGAATTCATGGTGCAAAATCATGACGAATGATTATAAACTTGACCCCTTTCTGAAACCGTCAAAATATGAACCCTTGGAAATCTCAAAGATTCCCCAAAGATCCCTTCTCGCTAGTTAACTGGTGTTCTGCTGCTCAGATGACAATTCTGAGTTCACACAACGCTCCTTGTGAAAAAATGAGTAATTTGGGTATAAAATTGACTTGGCTCTTAAACTGTAAAAGGTTGACCCTTAGGGAATCTTTTAGATTCCTCATGATTCCACAAAGATTCATCTCTGCAAGTTGACTAAAGATTTATTGTTCAGATCCAAGAACCAATTACGCCATCAGACTCCTAGAAAAATTCTGGTTAGTTTGAGTATATAGTTGACATGATTCTGAAGCTATCGTTTTTAGGCCTCTAGGGAATCTAAAATATTCCTCAAGATTCCATAAAGATTCTTCACTGCTGACTGCCTGAAATTATACTGCCTAAAAGAGGAAATTGATCACACGATCATGTTCCTTGCGAAATTTTGATAAAAATGATTATAAACTCTATATACTTCTGCCTCTGTCAAAAATTAGCCTCCAAGAGAATCTAAAGATTCCTCCCCTACATCATAGAATATTCTTTTCGAAATCCATGCCAGGAATGGTTTCACTGCCTCAGAATCCATGAGTGCTCCTCTACCCTCCCTAAGCGAATGGTGGATCTGAGTTTATATAACAACAATCAAGTGGACTTTACCAAGTCGCGCCCATTGGGCACACGGTTGGAGGAGTTAATTTAAGGCATTGTTTATGGGAGGTCAGCGGTTCAAAACTAGTTGCAAAAGAATCAATGGAGGCGCATTGTATTTTTTTATTTTGGTGACATGATTTATTTTTGGAAGTATGGTTATATTCAGCAGTCCAGCTTCGGTCGGCAAGGGTTCAAGTCTCGCCGGCCCAAAATATGCGGTCGTGGTTTGTTGTGATATGGTCGTTGGCCATTTAATATATATAACATATATGTTAATATATATATATATATAACGAATGGGTGGGGTGGTGGGGGTGGTGGCCTACGATCCCATATATCTATATATTGTTTTTTAAAAGAATTTGGTTAAAAACCATCAACTGAATTTTATGAATCACTAGAAAAATAAAGTAGGCAACAAATTCGCCTTTTCTGACCGTAGGAAACCATCACTGTGAAGTGCCAAATTGTCACCTCGTTAGTGGCTGCCAATGGACCTAGTTTGACTAAAACTTTGACTGGCCATAACTTTCACATACGAACTCGAATTAAGGTGTCAATTGAACCGTTGGAAAGATTGCGACAAGACTTTGATCTAACCCTAGTTTCACTTCAATCCAACAACTTTTATTTTTGAGCTTTTCTAAACCCACTTCTGAATTCTAAGTGTTTTTGGAGCCATCTATATCATTCCTCCCCAATGAGGATATGTTGGCCCTCCAAAGGCATGAACATAATCTACAACTGTTGCGTTACATTGTTTGCACAACAAGTGTCCTGACAGGTCACACTTCCTTCTCCTTCACCCTTGTTCTTTAGAACCATAAGTGATGAACTAACACCTGCATCCTTTGAAAACTTGTAGTACAATATTTGCAAACTACATGTTTAATTACATGACCAATCATAACCCAATAATCCCCATACTTGCCAAGAGTTTATAATGCACACTTTATGGTCAAATTACATCATAATAGAAACCAATAACTGAGCTATCAATAAAAAGCCAAAATATCATCGTTTCTTTAATAAACGATGGAAAACACATCATCACTTTTACAATTATATTGCAACAAATTATTTACAAAATGTGGCCATGACAAGCTACCATATCTATTAAAACCATCTCTTACTCAATAAAGTGAATGGATAATCTCCCTGTGGAAGATTCGATTGTTGAACATCTTCACTATCTAGTTTTTGCACAAGCGCTTTTTCCTTCAAACACTGCTCTAGATGGAGCCTCCAACATGTGGCTCTTTGTTGTCCACCTTTGTTGCAATGATTGTAAAAATTCTTCTTCCTCCAAACCTGCTTAACCTTCTTCCTTCCCTAATGTGGAGAAGGCCTTTCACATCTCGTCCTCTTTCTTACTACCATTCTCTTCCACACTCGGAAACCATGTGGTTATGCAAGCCACAAAAACTACAATGTTTTCTACACCATGATTTTTGCTCATCATTAACAATATGATTGTAATCAAAATGAACTTTAGAATAATGAGACTTTGTATATCTCCCTTGGTTATATCAAGTGCAATCCTAGCGATGAGAGCTTGCTTTAGCTCTTCCTCTATAATGTGCATTGTCATGGGAGGATTGTAATGTGTTCCCATCATCCTCTTTCCTCAATGGTTTTGACAATTCCTTGGAAGCTTCTGCTACCTTCGAGCACTCTCCTTCATCATATCCCAATCCTGCAAATCAAGGTATTTGTACAACCTCCAATGGCTAAGTCATTCCTTGGCCAAGTCCTCCTCCTTTATATCAAATCTTGGTAAGGAGTCTCATGTCGGTTCCTGAAATAGGTACCTCAAGGCTTCCAATAAAAATAGTGTCATGTGAAAATGAAATTGAATAACTACCAACACTATTTACCTCAGATGTCGATTCTGAAGCAGGTGATGATGGCTTCACTAAGCCTTTGTTGCGCTTCAACTTTTCCAAGGCCTCTTCCATATCTCATAACTAAATTTGCAATCTCTGCTTCTCCTCTTTTTCTTCTTGTAGAAGTCTCCTCAATTTTGTGTTCTCTGCTTGAAGGCTTTGATTGACCTCCTTATTCGAATGATGATAAGATGATGGAGAAGATGAATAACCACTGGAAGATGGAGATGGAGAATTGTTCTATGCTATTTCTCTTTCTTGTTCCTCTCTTGCCATTTTCTCTTCATAATCTGAATACATTATATCTACCATGTTGGACATCCTACAGAAGGCCTCGTAGAGATCTTTGTCATCCTCCATTTTCTTTCTAATTGCATGTCCAATCATTCACACTCGCAATTCACATCAACAAGAAGACCTCTCTGATACCAAACTTGATTTGGATCTCATTAGCTACTAGAATTAACCAAGATCTTTTACTTTTGTGATGTTAGAAGAATTGCATGTGAAAGAGTATGAAAAACCGCATGTGCATGCTTTAAAGAAGAGGAAACATAATGAAAGCCATCAAATCAAAGAACACACACACATTGATAATGGAGTTCACCAAGTGTGGATTACGTCTCCGAGCCTAGTGTTAAGAGTGGGGAGACCACTTCATTAAATGTTGCAAGATGATGATAATGTGCATGGTATATTCTTTGCCATTACAGAGATAAACTCTCTCGACAAGAGTGAGATGTCTCTCCATGATACGTTCTCCTATAGGAACTCTCACTTGTACGGGCCCTCCTTGAGCATGAAAAGATATCTAATTCTCACACGAAGTGGCATACGAGTATCCTCCAACAGAATGGTAAACAAGGATCTCAACATCAAAAACATCATCTCAACAAATCAAAAGAAAGACATGGCATCACAACATCATATACCTCCACTTCCAAGATGGATTGAAAATGCATAGGTTTGTTGAAGAAATGGACTGCATCATTGAATTTGTGGTGCGAAATCGTGTCAAATGACTGTAAACTCGACCCCTTTCTGCCACTGTCAAAATCTGGACCGTCGGGAATCTTGAAGATTCTCCAAAGATTCCATCTCGCTGATTGACTAGATTTCTACAACTGATATGACAATTCTGAGTTCCACATTGTGCTCCTTGCAAAAAACTGAGAAATATGATTATAAATTCGGCTTGGCTATGAAACTATCAAAAATCGACCTTTAGGGAATCTTTTAGATTCCTCATGATTCTACAAATATTCCTCTTTGCAAATTGAATGAAGATATGCTAGTCATATCCAAAACCTGATTACGCCATTAGACCCCTGGCGAAATTCTGGTTCGTTTGAGTATAAAGTTGACATGATTATGAAACTGTCATTTTCAGGCCTCCAGGGAATCTAAAATATTCCTCAAGATTCCACAAACATTCCTCACTATTGACTGTTGAAAATAGCAACAAGATATGTTAAAAATAGAATCTAGAAATTCCAATTTAATTTTTCCTTGAATTATTGTGAATTAAAATTGTACTTCTTTTCTCATAACAACTTGTAATAGTTAACTAAGTTAATTTGACTTATTTAACTTAGGAAATTTGAGTTGGAAGTCTATCTGAAGTCATGTAAGTGTGATCCCTAAGTTTTAGGGGTCCAGGATGAGTGTAATTGTGAGTTGTAATTAGATCTCCTAGTTTACTAAGTTATGTTCAGTTAAATTAGTTCCAAATTATTTGTGGAACTAATAGAGAGTTAACAGTCAATTGGTGCACTAGTGCATCCATAAGTGTCACTCTAGTTAAATGAAGATTCCCTCATCAGAAACCCATGCATGTCAGTTCAAAGAAAGACCCAGTTAAGACTAGAGTGCAGGGATAGTGTACTATCAATTGTATGATTTACTAAGTTGTATAGATCATGCATGCAATCAGAGAAGGACTTATGTTTGGATTGCACAGTTTTGGAAGCATGAAATCCCTTTAAATACAAGCTATGCATCCTAGGAATTATGCAAGAGATTAGGGGCTTGGAGAGTTGTTGAATAGGCTAAGGATTTGCCTTGAGATAGCTTGTGAGCTAAGAGGGTTGAACATGTGCAGAATTTTTCTAATGAGAAAACCCTTAGTATCTTCACTCATATTTCTAATATATGCAATACAGATAGTGGGGTTTTGAGGAGTGGATTTCCCTATATACAAATTGTGTTATGTGCCATTGATTTATCTTCTTCTTGTTCTTATTGTTTTCATCGATCTATTGGCTTCCGTTGGTCGAAAGTAGAAGTATAATCTTGTCCTATGCTTTAGTAAATTGCATGAGCTTGTGAATCTACAGGATTTTCTACATTGATTGCATAATTTTTTTTTGTCTTGATGAGGAAACTAATCACGCCATCGTGTTCCTTGTGAAATTATGAGAAAGATGAGTATAAAGTCGATATACTTCTGCCTCTATCAAAAATCAACATCTAAGGGAATCTAAAGATTCTTTCCCTCCATCAGATAATATTCTTCTCGAAATCCATGTGAGGCATGGTTCCACTACCTCGACATCTGTGCATGTTTCTCTTCCCTCCCTGGGCAAATGGAAAATCTGAGTTTATATAACAAAACTCGGGTGGACTTTACCAAGTTGTGCCCATTAAGCACACGGTTGGCAAAGTTAATTTAAGGCATTATTTATGGGAGGTCGAAGTTCAAAATCAGCTGCAACCGAATCAATGGAGGCACATTGTATTTTTTTAGGGCGTTTTTTATTTTGGCGGTATGGTTATAATGGGTCGCTGGTTGGTGGGTTGACCCTGACATATACATGTTCAAGTCTCGCAAGCCCAAAATATGTGGTCGTGGTTTGTTTTGATATGGTATTTGGCCATTTAATACATATAACATATATGTAATGGATGGGAGGGGTGACGGGGGTGGTGGCCAACCACCCCATTTTTTTATATATATTTTTTTGTTTTTAAAAGAATTTGGTTAAAAACCATTAACCAAATTTTATGGGTCACCAAAAAAATTAAGTAGGCAACAAATTCGCCTTTTCTAGCCATCTAAAACCATTACCAGGAAGTGCCAAATTGTCGCCTCATAGTGGTTGTCAATCGACCTAGTTTGACCAAAACTTTGACTGGCCATAAATTTCACATACAAACTCGAATTAAGGTGAAATTTACATCGTTGGAAAGCTTGTGACAAGATCTTCGATCTAACCCTAGTTTCACTTCAATACAACAACTTTTATTTTTGAGATTTCCCAAAGCTACTTATTGGAAAGAAAGAGTTACTTCGTTCCTTAGTCTGTAGAGTAAGGCCCTAAGTTCGATTTCCATTTCCGTTCCTTAGAGTCAGCAGAACCTGTTAGGTTTACAAAGTCAGAGACTAAAAAAATATCTTTAATATTGTTTGATCCACATCATAAATGGTATGTGGTGATGTGTATGCCAGGGTCTTCATTGTGAGTTTTCCCTAGGCATGTGTTTCTTGTTTTTTAGGGGATAATAGAAGAGAAGCAGGGTATTTTCCATTTCAGAGATGATTGGTTGATCACTTTCTACATGAGCAAGAGTGCTGTCAATTATGGGTTCTGATTCTAAATTTGTTCAGAGCCCATGAGGTAACGAGGCTCCTCAATTGAAGCCAAACACAACGTATGCATTCTCTTTGTGCATGCAAAACCTCTAAGATAAAGGAGCAAGTTGGTCAATGTTATGTCTTAAATCCTCATTTTTGCAATCTTTCCTTATTTCGCATTTAGGATCTATATTGGTGAATTTTTTTGGCCATAGGTCATATGATTACATATCATATTGGTATCGGATAGTAGTTTCTCACCTTAGGGAATCTAACTACCCTTATTCTTCTAGTTATAGGAGAAATATTATTGTCGCCTTGAGTTAGTAGATAGGCACTCGAAGGGAGGGAAGCAATGAAACTAGCTCTTAATTTAGCCTACATGCTAGCACAATTCCTACTAACAAAGAATTATAATTATTTACTTTTAATTACAAACTTCATAGACTCACACTTATGTTAAATCTATAAAAGAATTTATCAAAAGAAATATCATTTATCGTTTTGTTATCACTCAACTTCATTGAATATAGTTCTTATGGAACTCGCATGGAATACTAGGTTCATAAAAAAAAGCATGAAGAAACACGAATGTTTGTGATAACACAACCACCTTCAAAATTCATAACATCTCCTTTGGTCATTGATGTACTTTGAATTTTATATTATGCAAGTATTGAAGGCAAGATGGTTATCCAAACCTGATATTAGAGCTTAAGTAATAGTTGAGGATAATATGAATATGAAATCTCATTCATCATATCCATTTACATTTATATATTAATAATTTTATTATAAGACAGACTCCAGTGTTAAACAAATGATAATTTTGAAAATAGGTGAAAGAACCTCAAATAATCCTCATAATCCTGACTAGGATTTTAGGAGTTTGGATACATCAGTGGTTTGTAGGGAAATCGAACATGAATACATATTATTTCATTATTGATATGATGTTCTTGGAAATTTCAACAAAATAAGCTTGACTTGATTTCGTAATTGAGTTTTTCAACTGTGGAAACAAAATATTAACTAGCATTTTCACCTTATGTTGCAAAGGAAACACCATAAGGCATAGAGTGGGGAACAATAGCATAGAGTGGGGAAGAATAGGTAATCAAATCCATCAAAATTAAGATTAAATTGATCTATTAATTTTTCATTTACATAGACTGAAATCGTATGCAGCGTGGGATAAGAATCTCAAGAATCTCAAGTTATCATTGAGATAAATAAATCTCTATAGTACATACTCGTTATATATATAGTATATATTATATATATATATATATTATAATAATATATATATATATACTATAATTAAATTATATAAATATATATATATATATATATTATGAATATCTTTGCTATGATTTATATTACTGTGGCAATGCCATTTTTCTCTCGCAAAGTTGCATCCATTGGTTTTTCTAAAGACATTAAAAGAATCTAGCTGCTATGGTTTGTTATGATCAATGGGTTATCTTTCAGATTATATTGTAGATGATGTTAGATACATTAAATCATTTTGAAATAAACACGGACATGCCGTTGGCATTGATTAGCGGCATATGCTACAATAACTTATTCAAAATGCAATTTCTATGTTTTCTTATAGTAAAAATATCATTATTTGATCTTTTACTCTAATTTCTCTGATTGGTTTTCATAGATCTCTGGATTTTCTACTCTTCCAGATTCGTTTAGAATTTTGATACTCTATCAATAAAGCATTTTGGTACTCAGCTAGTTCAGCGTTTCAGTACTCAGGAAGCTCAACGATCCGGTATTTCGTCCAATACTCATTCGACAATCTTGCACTCGTCAACCACCTACGCACCTATCTAGTACTCAAGCAATAGTTGTGTTATCAACGATCTTTCTCACCACGCGTGCACTCATCCAACACTTGACTTGTCACCCGAGCTTTTGGCTAATGCGCTCATCACAACCATTCCATTGTTCAATTCTAGTAACCAAATTGCTCCACATTTTGATTCTGGTACCAACTGCTCCAATTGTTCTATCATTTTAACTCCAGTACTCATATTCTTTGTTCGATGCTGGTACATGTATTCCATTGTCTACTGTCTGATTCCAATACCATACTTCATCTTCAGACTTAGTGCTTTAGCAAACAATCCACTATGGAACCAATGAAGTTGTTGAAGACATCTCATTTACTTGGTTACCCAAGATCCACTTCCTCCTCATGCACTTCATGTCATGAGGACAAAGTTACAAATGTAATTTCAATTTCATTACACAGATTATGGTAACGACCCTCTTCTTTATGAAAGAGAGGTATGTCGAACAATTAGGTTAATCAAAATCTTTCTTGAATGGTTAATAGTTAATCTTTTAGTCTTTAGAGAGATCCAAGAAGGGAGATTAGGCTGGAAACAAAGCACTCTGAGATTTGTAATGCTGATATTGTAATCCTTTTTTTCATTAACAATATGAACAATAGTTGTTAAGATCAATGTGTTATTTTACTTCTTAACGCTGTAAGTCTTTAGCTTATCTAGTAGATCGGCAAGGGGCCACCGAAGCCATCAAGGCAAGTTTTCCCTTTGTTTAAGTTATTAAATAGTTTAGTCTTTCTAGTTTTATTTAATGAGTGATGCTTTCGTAGTTCAAATTGTATTTGTGCTATAGATTTAATGATTAATTGTTTGAAGTACACGTCAGATAAAATTTGAGATCTCACCATTCACCTACATGTGCCACTAGTGAAGACTTATATTTCTTGTACTAATTTGATTGTCTTGTTTAAATGCATTGAATTGATTAAGAGTAACAGGAAACGAAGTTAGGTCCATCTTGTTATTTCATGAGGCTATAAATGGAGATTTGTAACGCTGATATTGTAATCTTTTTTTTTCATTAATAATGTGATAGCAATTGTTAAGATCAATGTGTTATTTTACTTCTTAGCGCTGTAAGTCTTTAGCTTACCTAGTAGATCGGAAAGGGCCCACCGAAGCCATCAAGGCAAGTTTTCCCTTTGTTTAAGTTATTAAATAGTTTAGTCTTTCCAATTTTATTTTACAAGTGATGCTTTCGTAGTTCAAATTGTATTTGTGCTATAGATTTAATGATTAATTGTTTGAAGTACAAGTCAGATAAAATTTGAGATCTCACCATTCACCTACATGCGCCACTAGTGAAGACTCATATTTCCTGTACTAATTTTGATTGTCTTGTTTAAATGCATTGAATTGATTAAGAGTAACAGGAAACGAAGTTAGATCCATCTTGTTATTTCATGAGCCTATAAATGGAGATTTGTAACGTTGACATTGTAATCCTTTTTTTCATTAATAATACGAACAAAAATTGTTAAGATCAATGTGTTATTTTACTTCTTAGCACTGTAAGTCTTTAGCTTACCTAGTAGATCAGAAAGGGCCCACCAAAGCCATCAAGGCAAGTTTTTCCCTTTGTTTAAGTTATTAAATAGTTTAGTCTTTCCAGTTTTATTTTACGAGTGATGCTTTTGTAGTTCAAATTGTATTTGTGCTATAGATTTAATGATTAATTGTTTGAAGTACATGTCAGATAAAATTTGAGATCTCACCATTCACCTACATGCGCCACTAGTGAAGACTCATATTTCCTATACTGATTTTGATTGTCTTGTTTAAATGCATTGAATTGATTAAGAGTAACAAGAAATAAAGTTAGATCCATCTTGTTATTTCATGAGCCTATAAATGGAGGAACTTGTTCCATGATTTAGAATATTCAATTGTAGTACTTGAGCATTGTATGGTTTTTCATTAATTATGTGACAAAATGAATTACAGTTTGTAGAATGAAGTGTTAGTTTGTAATACTCACTATCTAGACCATAGTGCAGCAAACAACAAAACTTATCTATTGTCAGCACATATAGTGCATCGGCTCTACTTATTATGATTCCCAGGTCGATAATTAAGTATCGAGGCAAACACTCAATAAAAGAGTATTATCATATATAATATACATACATGATGCCATAACAAATTACTAGTTTTTCATTAATTGTGTGACAAAATGAATTACAGATATCATATATAATATATATACATGATGCCATAACAAATTACCATTTTTTCATTAATTGTGTGACAAAATGAATTACAGATTGTAGAATGAAGTCTTAGTTTGTAATACTCACTATCTAGACCATAATGCAGCAGACAACATAACTTATCTATTGTTAGCACATATAGTGCATCAGCTCTACTTATTATGATTCTCTGGTCGATAATTAAGTATCGAGGCAAACACTCATAAAAGATTATTATCATATATAATATATATACATGATGCCATAACAAATTACCAGTTTTTCATTAATTTTGTGGTGAAATGAATTACAGTTTGTAATACTCACCATCTAAACCATAGTGCAGCAGACAACAAACTTATCTATTGTCAACACATATAGTGCATCAGCTCTACTTATTATGATTCCCTGGTCGATAATTAAGTATCAAGGCAAACAGTCAATAAAAGAGTATTATCATATATAATATATATACATGATGCCATAACTAATTACCAAAACAATTCCCTCTAACCATAATAGCCTAGAATATAATGACTATACAATCATATTTTGATTCCATCACAAGTATCCAAAATTATTTGACCTTTGATTAATCACGAGTTAAAATAAGCTATACAAAGTAAAGAATTTCAATCACAAAAGTTTCTTTATACACAACAATATGAAATAATTTCTTTATAAGACATATTCGATGCTTTAATAATTGCAATTATATCAATCATCTTAATTTGGTAATTACAGAAATAATCTAATTTAACACATTATTAGACATCAAATTTGGATATCAGAACCCCCCATCCCCTTTGTAAGATTCTCTCACATGGCCATGCATACTGATACTAACTGAATTTAATTGCACAATGCCTCATCAACACACATCAACTAAATATAGTAAAATCGCAGGGCATGACTGTTTCATTATTTTCAGTCATCTTTCAATCATCTCAAAATTTTTTAGCGAATAGTCATCTTTCAATCATCTCAAAATTTTTGGGCATTCGCTAAAATTGCTTGTATGGTTTCTTTTTTCATCCGAGAATAAGAGATTATTGTATTAAAGTGGCCCAGTAAAGAATCCGAAAGGACCCTTGACCCTTGAATGCCCGTAAACTTTACTTCGCATAAGCCCCCAGAATAAGCCTAGACAGTTGCATCTAGTGATATAGAAAATGGAATAAGCATCAAAATAATGACGAGGATTCACAACGCCTAGAACCCTTGATATTCGATCAGTACAAAAAACTCAACAAGAATCCTTCTTTGCAGTGCCTATAGTTTAAAATCCACGCACATTACAAACTTCTTGTGTGAATTAAATTTCAACATCTTCACATGAAATACTATTGGCAACCATCACATATAACTAGATTGTCTTAGGCACCTTCATAAATTCAAAGTTATGCTGAGAAAGCTAGGTGTATTGATCATTTGATAGCAATATTTACTATCACCATGTCAACAGCTTAAAGCACACGAATGTCACCTCTTAAAGAAATAATTAAAAGTGAAACTCCTTGCCATATATAATAAAATAAATATGACATCATCATATTTGGCTATTGGAATATATATATATAGATATATATATATATATATATATATTTTCAAAGAATATGCCTTCAAAGGTTTACTGGATGTTAAAACCAAAACAAAAGTATCCAAGAATGGTGGAATTTCAATTACGAAAGAGTAAACATGCGATGTACATCTTTTTCAAAATTCAACACAGTAACCAAAAGAAGGATTAAACTAACAAAATTAATTTTGACCAAATGATAAAATAGTAAGTAACCCTCAACTCTGTCGAAGCCCACTCTATCACACTTAATGGAAGAAAAAAAAACGGATTCATATTGCAATGAAGGCTTTCTTTGCAGAACCACTGCTAGAACCTGCAGGAATCATCTTTAGAACATTAAACCTTACAATCTTGGACAAGGGCCTGATACAAGCAAATCATATAAAATGTTAACAACCAATAAAAACACAAAAAAGAGTCACGTGTTTTAGTGGATATTCCCATAAATAGATTTACCTGCATTGCCCAATGATAACATGATCCCCTTCTTTGACACGGAAACAGGGTGAAATTTGGGCTGGTATGTTCGAATGTCTCTTTTCATATCTGTTAAGTATGCAGACATTTAAAAATTACTACTTAAATGGAACTGTATAGAAATATAATTGCAATTCACTATAATGTTCTCTAGTTACCTATGATATTTCTTGACAAAATGGAGATAGTCCCTACGGACAATAATTGTCCGTGTCATTTTAGCACTGTAACATGTTCCAGCTAATATACAACCTCTTATTGAAACAGTACCAGTGAATGGGCACTTCTTGTCGATGTAGGTCCCTACATAAAAACCAAGAAAACCTAGTTCACACAATCCAGTGGAGAAAGACCCAAAAACATATAACAGACAAATACGTGTATTGACAATCTAGTTGAGAAAGACTGTAGCAATATAAAATAATATGCACCAATCATAAAATATTTGCACGAATCAGTGGAAACCGAGAGACCAAAATAAAAATTATAGATAAAAATAAAATAATAAATAAATAAATAAAACCAAGATGATTGCACAACTTCTAGTTCATGTACCGGAATCAAGAAAAAACGAAAACTAATCATAAGAATGACATCTTGATTATTCTTAAGATTCTTAATTTTGCTTTTATTATCATATGTTAACGATGAAGGAAAAAGAAAAACATTAATCAGTGCATATAGATAATATTAAAAATAAAAACAGTAGGGCAATGATCATTCAACTGCCTCTCAGCACCGAGTATCATATCTTCTTGAAATTAGTTCCAAAGCTTTGAATCTTTCAGGTAAGATCAGATATGCAAAACAAATACTGTAAAGAATACCATCTTTCTTTGTAAAGAAATAATTAAAAGCGAAAATTTAGTCTATAAAGAATACCATCTTTCTCTTTAAAGAAATAATTAAAAGTGAAAACCGAGTCCGTATTATTTCTATGATAGTAACCCCGCAGATGATTTTCCTGCATCTGGAATGATTGTTTGTTTGCCACAGCTGATACAGGAAAAGCATGGGGTTATCTTTGCACTTGATGATTTCTTGCTAAGTTCCCTGTTGGTAGTGAATTCAATTAATTGCCTTGGCACTAATTGACCAGATAGTAGAAGTGGTTTTGTTGGCAAACCTATGATGGAGGGATTTCCTACTTTCTTTGAAAATGCTCAAAAGGTGTTTTAGAACACAAGATATATTGTAATTTGCCCAGAATTTAATCACCATACCTTGAATAGCTTCTTTGGGGGTCTTGAAGCCAAGACCCACATTCTTCCAAAACCTATTGCCACCTTTTCCAGGACGTTTCCCCTTCCCAGACTTCTTAGAACTGCAACAATATAAATTAAGGATCAAAAGAGAGGAAAATCAAAAGATTCTAAACATGAAATAAAATCAAATAATGCTGCAATATGATTACCTGAGAAATACTTTTGGTTGCTTTAGAAAATCTCTCTCAGTCTATGAAAACAATACAAGGAATTTGTATCAGAGATGTCCCATTAGTTGATAACAATGACAATACTAACAACAACATTTTCACTATTCACCCACAAATACAAGCTTCAAAGTGGCATAAAATATTGGAAAAAGGCGTTTGGCTTCTATTAAAAGGGCTTGTTATGGTTAAATTCTTTTTTATAAATAAGCCCATCTACTAATATTTGAGCATAGCGATAGAATAATAGAATGGATGATCGAAGAGCCTATCCCAATATTACATATATACCCATACCCTGCATTGAGATTAATAGTTTTAAAATGAGCTTGCAACTCCAAACACGCAAAAGAACCATGACAAAATCAAGAACCTCGTTTGATAAAAGTACTAAAGTCTAAACTCAAATCCCCATTGTTTAAAAAAATTAAAAGTCTTGGGAAAATCCTGAGCTAGCTGTTCATAAGACAACCGGAGAAAAAAAGACAAACTCAAGGCACCAACACATTGGAATATCTTGTTTTTATTATTAACAAGATCCTAATAAAGTTGGCATCATGGAAACTTTGTCTACTAATTTATGTTATTTCCAAAAGTTTCCAAATAAGGACCAAAAAGTCAAACCCGAATCCTACCAGCCAAACTAACAAGGGACCAAAAATAGCTTTTGGCCATTCTACACCCCAGATTACTGAGGGTCTAACCAATAAACACTTATCAAATCTGGGCCATTAATCAATGCGTTGAACCATTCCACACAAAAACAAACACCATACAAAACTTTGCCAACGAAACAAATCCCTACATTAGCCCTATTTCAAGTGAATCTCAGTAGGGAGTGAATGCCCCAACGACTAAAGCCCTGGATCCTTGCCTTATTGCATATAGCCAGAACGAGGGACTATGCAGAATGTTGTCCACAAACAACACAACCTTCTCACTTTCTAAATAGGTCAGACAATAGTTCAATGTGAAATAACTAGTAATTGCAATGTATGTCACCTTGATCAGCGCTAAATTCATATAAAACAAAACTGCTGCAAATAGCTTAAGCCCCAATCCCACGTTTTTCATAGGTAGAGAGATAGGATTAAAAAGAAGGGTTTCCTTAATAAAAACTGGAGATTGTGGGCCAAACAAATGTAAGAAAAACAACAACTACCATAAAACGACATGAATCTGAAAGAGCTTAATAAACCAAAATCTTCCACTCCAGAAACTCGCTTGTTCTTCCACAGAAACCCTAAAAAATCCAAAATACATAAAACAAACCATAAAAAGCCTTGAAGGAATAGAGTTGGAATACCTGTTCTACCATGGCTGCAGGAATTCAAGACTTCTAACTTCGCATTTCAAGGCCTCGGCCACTCCCGCTCCTACCTGAGAAGTTACAACATTTTTGATGGAAAGATGTCGATTTCATTTTTCTCACCAGCGTTATGAGGGAGGATTTATTCTGCTTCATCATCATGATGGTATTTTTTTTGCGCATGAGGTAGAGGTTCAGAGCTCGAGTCCAGGCAGAGCCCTTGTTGGCAGTGAGAGCCAAGCACATGTCAGCTGCGAAACGAATGGCTCGCTCGCGGTGCGTCCGTCCCACTTCCTCATTAATCGTTCAGTTTTGGATTAGTGTTGGATCAACAATCACACTTCATTCAATCATCTAACACCACAAATCCATGGTCAAAAATAGGACATGGCGGCAACTGGGGCAATTCATTTCAAAGGGAAACGCCTTATAGCGTAAAAACTTGATAGTTGTTCACCAAAATGTTGATTATATTTTGATGAAATTCAATTATTGAGTTTTATTTTAAGAGGTCCGAATAAGAGATGAATGTAAACAGAAATGTGAACAAGAAAAAAATTCCAAGAGAACACAAAACTATGTAGGGTTTAGGATTGTTGCATCATGTTTGGACTTATTAGGGAGAAGTATTTTGCTAAAAAATAATGAAGATAAAGGCTTGACATTATTTTTTTGAAGAACTAAATTTTGACAAAATTTGATTATTGAGTTTCTTATTAAGAGGCTTGAATAAGAGATGAATGTAAACAAAAGCGAAGAAGAAAACAATTCCAAGAGAACACCAAATTATGTAGGGTTTAGGGTTGTTGTATCATTTTTGGACTTACTAGGTAGAAGTATTTTGTTAAAAAAGTAATGAAGATAAATGCTTGACATTATTTTTTTAAAGAATTGAATTTTCAGTCTTAAAAGGCATTTAAATTAAACTATGCATTTTTCCAAATTTGTCTGCCAACAAAATCAAATTAAAACCCCTTTAAAAACCTTAGAGTATATATGGTTGAAGGAAAGGTAAAGAGTAAAATTCTTATTTGAAATTCTTTAACAAAATGGTTTAACCTTAATGATACATTGCTTTGAAAATATATATATTTTGGGATCTGGTGCTCTAGGAACGCCTTTGTCCTTGAGAACTGGACCCCTGATTTCCATACTACTAGTGTCAAAATTGTATGTTATTTTCTTGAGATTGACCTGTGGACCCCTAGGTCTCCTTGGCGTTTTGTTCACTTTCAGAATATGGGGTCACATTTTCCTTTTAGATTCTTTGATGGAGCCTGTGTTGATGGTCACTATGATTGCAGAGCTCTTATCAAGCTTTGTCCAAGCAAGGGATTTGGCTTCTATTGAAACGAAGGAGGTGGCACAAATTGTCAGAGAAAGATCATGGTGTTGTGAGGGTTACTTCATAATGTTGTCTGGCTTGCCATCGATTCCATCAAGATTGTTGGGGATTCTAAAATTTTCATTGATTGGTTGTAGGGGTAGAACTCTCTTGAGGTTCCTTTGTTTCACCATTGGGTGGAAAGCATCACTGCTCTCCTCTCTTCCTTCAATGATATATCTTTCCTCCATGTGTACAAAGATAAAAATATGGAAGCAAATGCTCTATCCAAACGTGGGATTCCTCTTTTCCTTGGAAAACTACTTTTTGAACTATTGATTAAGAGGCCCATTCATAATTTGGGTTGCTTAATTGAGCTATGAATTCCTTAACAATTTTTCTCTCGACAGTTTGGGCTCACAAATATTTTTACTTTAGCCTCAGAAAGTGCTTAGCCATGCTTTTGTCTTTTTGTTCCTATGATGTACTTCAATCCTACATTGTTCTACTTTTTTATTTTTATGTTCTATTTTGGTTTGTCTTGCTTTTAATTCCCCTTTCTATGGCAACATCTGCCTGTTTATGAAATATGTAGCTTCTTATTTAGTAATGAAGAAATGTTTGTTTTTTTCTTTTGAAAAGAAATGAGAAATGAATATTTTTTCATTTGGTTTGTTAAAACTCCTTTATGTCAATTTGATTGGAAGCCTAATTAATTAAAATAAATCATCTATCAACTTGATAAAATAAATCAGTTGTCTACTTGCAATGTAATCCTTGAGATGGGATTCCTCCCTGTTAATGATCCAGTTTCAAACCCCGAAAGCCATAAAGGCTTGGATTTCAAGTTCGATGAGTTTTTCATGTTCAAATAAAATATGAAGTAATGGGGATCTATAGAGTCTTTGTAAACATTCACATTAAAACTATTATGTGAAAACTTTCACATTTTGCTTAAACTATTATGTCGGGGTTTGAAACTGGATCATTAATAGGGCGACATCCCATCTCAAGGACTACACTACAAGCAGAGAAATGATTTATTTTATCAAGCCAACATATGATTTATTTTAATTAATTAGGTTTCTGACCAAATTCACATAAAGGATTTTTAACAAAACAAATGAAAAAATATTCATTTCTATTTTTTTCAAAGGAAAAAAACAAACATTCTTCATTACTAAAAGAGAAGCTACATATTTTAGAAACAAGCATATTTCTCCCTAGAGAAGGGGAATTAAAAGTGAGACAAAACAAAATAGAATAGAAAAACAACATAGTAAAATAGAGTAGGACCGAGGTACATCATAGGAACGAAAAGACAAAAACATGGCCAAGTCCTTTGTAAGGCTCAAGTAAAAATATTCATGAACCCAAATTGTCGAAAGAGAACTCACTGAGGCATTCAGAGCTCAATTAAGGAAATTGTGAATGGACCTGTTAATAAAGAGTTCAAAAAAATTTTTCCAGGGAAAAGAGGAATCCCACATTTGGATAGAGAATTTTCTTCCATATTTTTCTCTTTGTACACATGGAGGAAAGATATATCATTGAAGGAAGATCGAAGAGCAGTGATGTTTGCCATCCAGTGGTGAAGCAAAGGAACCTCAAGAGAGTTTTTCCCCTGCAACTAATCAACGAAAATTTTAGAATCTCCAAAAATCTTAATGGAATCGATGGAAATCAAGACCACGCTATGAAGTAATCCCCACGGTGCCACGATCTCTACCTGGAAATTTGTGCCACCTCCTTCGTTCCAATCGAAGCCAAATTCCCTTCTTGGATAGAGCTTGATAAGAACTCTGTAACCATAGTGACCATCAATAGAGGCTCCATCAAAGAATCCAAAAGGAAAATGCGACCCCTGATCTTGGAAGTGAACAGAATGCCAAGGATACCTAAGGGTCTAGGGGCCAATCTCAAGGAAATAACCAACAATTTTGACATTGGTAGTATGGAAATCAGAGATCTAGATCTCAAAGACAAAGGCATTCCTGGAGTGATAGATCCAAATATATATATATATATATATATATATATACCAAAGCAGTGTATCATTAAGGTTAAACAATTATGTTAAATAATTTCAGCTAAGTCTTTTACTCTTTACCTTTCCTTCAACTGTATCTACTCTAAGGTTTTTAAAGGGGTTTTAATTTGTTTTTGTTGGAAGATAAATTTAGAAAAATTCATAGTTTAATTTAAATGCCTTTAAGACTCAAAATTTAGTTCTTCAAAAAAATATTTTCAAGCCTTTATCTTCATTAATTTGTTTAACAAAATACTTCTCCCTAATAAGTCCAAATATGATGCAACAACCCTAAACCCTATAGAGTTTGGTGTTCTCTTGGAATTTTTTTCTTCTTCACATTTTTGTTTACGTTCATCTATTAATAAAACTTCTTAAAATGAAACTCAATAATCAAATTTCATCAAAATATAATTAACATTTGTGTGAACAACTATCAAGTTTTTAATATTTTGTTTCCACAATTGAAAAACTCAATTATGAAATTAAGTCAAGCTTATTTTGTTGAAATTTCCAAAAATATCATATCAATAATGAAATAATGTTGTATCCACGTTCGATTTCCCTGCAAATCATTGATGTATCCAAACTCCTGAAAGCCCAGTCAGGATTATGAGGATTATTCGAGGGTCTTTCACCTATTTATTTAAAAATTATCATTTGTTTAAAATTTGAGTGTGTGTATCTATATATATATAGCGAGAGAGAGAGAGAGAGAAGGGACGAGCTCTAAAGATGGCAATCACAATATAAATCACGACAGCGGTGAGTAAAGCCAGTGCTCCTCGTCAACCAGATGTTGCATGTCGTGTAGGTGATTGTCAAGCGTTCCTGTGGAATGAAATCATCATTCACTTGCCCTCCACATCATCTAGAATATCAATGGTCACAATGTAAATGAGTCAAGGGTTTGAGAGGACTGGTATACTTCTGCAAAGTCGCATTCTAAGATATCTGGGGAACCTAGACTTAGATCTACCTCACCCTATCGAAGATCTCGACTCCATAGTGGTAGCTTGGCACCCGCATTGGATGAATCTAGTTTTATTCTTGAGAATATGTAACAACTTCCTAGATTTGGTGCTCCAAGTAGTAGATTGGTCTCCGTTTCGGCCAAATTTCTTAGATCTAGAGCTCTTCGTAGCAGATCGACCCTCATTATGGACAAATCTGGTGTGTTCTTTCTGGTTTTGATTGGTTCCAAAGCATGATGTCTGGGAGGAAATGGCGAAGTACGACAACAAAGAGGGGTCAAAGGCGATCACGACCTACAACAATGGAAACGCGAAGGCGATGAAGATTGTATGCACCTCTCTTTTGTAGAATGACACAAACGAAATCGATTCTTGGTTACAAGGATTGGGAATTGATCCAACCTCGCAAATAACTACATATTAGGTGTTTGACTTCCTAGAACAAGTAGAACATAATCTTTTTCCAAATTTTCATAAAAACCTTGGCAGGTAAATCTAAAGCAGTTTGGATAAATGCTTCTAACAGGGTATTACAATTGAAGAAAAATATTATGAATAAGCTCAGATATCCATACCACCTACGGAACCTGATCTACTATGCTAGATCTTTACAATATGAATAAAGTATACATTACTACAACATACTACCTTCTACCACCATCATCCTCAATATGAGATTGAGAGGAGGAGTGGGATCAAGTAAATCCAAAGGAACATGAAGTGTTGTTGTATCTAAATTACCCAAAGGAACATAACTGAATCAGGAACATAATAATGTTGGAATCTCCTACAAAAACATCCTCCAAGGGAAATCAATAGCTACAACAAACACAAATCAGACACATAATAATCCCAATCCATACATTATGGAATAGGAAACTTATGTCCTAGAACTAAACATAGACCTTCCAGAAACAAATGATTTTTGCACAATCTATGAGGCACAAGCCTTCATCTGTAGATTTAATAGGCTTTGGCCAAAACCAATGGATCTTCACAAATTACACAATAAATTGTGACATATACCTTTGCTCCAAAGGATTCTTCATTGTAAAGTTTGCATCATCGAAAGCACGAGAAATTATCCTAAAGGAAGGCCCATGGTTTTTGGGGTCGATGGGGCTTTTCATCAATCCATGGTTCCCAGATTTTGACACTAACACCATGATTGTATCAAGGATTCCGATTTGGGTTAGGCTACATAACCTACTACTTCATTTCTGGCATAAGCAAGTGCTAAAAGGCATTGGAAATATCTTAGGATGTTACCTAAAGACTGGCGAACAAAGGAAGGAAGAATGAATCTATACTTTCACACGCATATGTGTGGAGGTGGATCTCAGTAAATTCTTACCAGATCGCATCCAACTGACACACAACAAGTCGAGTTGGACTCAAATTCTGGATTTCGAGAACACAACCCTCAAATGTCGAATATGTTGCCAAACAGGACACTTACAAAATATGTGCCTTGATGCCAAGAAAGAGAAGAGAAGGAAGATGAAACCATGGAAGCAACCAAAAGGATGGAAATTTCCCC
The DNA here is from genome assembly GCA_000404065.3 of Pinus taeda. Lineage (NCBI taxonomy): Eukaryota > Viridiplantae > Streptophyta > Pinopsida > Pinales > Pinaceae > Pinus > Pinus taeda. Next base: position 125,217 of record APFE030722697.1, read on the forward strand.
CAAATGAACTAAATGAGGAAGAGGAAGAAGCATGAAAGGAACCCATCCCAAATAAGGAAGAACAACACATACAAAAAAAAGACAAAAAATATGAAAAGACGCACACACCAACATAACTACAGGGCCCTACAAATCAAGTAATAAGGATACCTAAAGAAAAGGCCAATGGAGGAATCAAACATCAACATCCTCCCGATAATTTAGTTTCAGACAAGGAAACCTCAAGTATAGAATAAAATCATCTAACTATCGTCTCATCCATGCCATGTCAAGGATAATGGTGAAAGGTTGAAAAGAAAAAATGGAGAAAAGTCTAACTTTTCTCCTCGCCTTTTATTTAATTTTTTTTTTGTATGAACTTATTGTCATCAGTCTTTGACTAGATGATGGACTTCTTTTAAGAAGCTACAACTTGTAATTTTCTTTTCATTAATAAAATTATGATTTTTTCCTTAGAAAAAAAAAATTAATATATAAATGTAAATGGATATGAGGAATGAAATTTCATATTCATATTATACTCAACTATCACTCAATGTTTAATATAAACAAGATTGGATAGCCCTCTTACCTTCAATACTTGCATAATATAAAATTCAAAGTACATCAATGACCAAATGAGATACTATGAATTTTGAAGGTGGTTGTGTTATCACAAACATTCGTGTTTCTTCACGTTTTTTTTATGAGCTTAATATCCCATGTGAGTTCTATAAGAACTCTATTCAGTGAAGTTGAGTGATAACAAAATGTTAAATGATATTTCTTTTGATAAATGCTTTATAAATTTAATATAAGTGTGATTTTATGAAATTTGTAATTAAAAGTAAATAATTATAATATTGATGTTGAAAATTATAACTATATATAAGAAAAATTAATTAATAAGAATAATAAGTATTTTTCGTAGTATTTGGTTGTGCATGTTCTTAATATATGCCTTTGGGGTATATCAACAACATTTATCATTCACTATTTTTACTATTTAAAAATAAAGTTTTCATAATTAAAATCATATTTCATGAATTAAAATGGGGCATTACACTATTATGCTAGAATGCAATAAAAACAATAAAAAAACAAAACTTCCCATTGTCAATCAAAACTAGGTCAAAAGGCATGAATCCATCTAACGTAATTAGTATCTAATTTTAAACTGGGTGCATGATGTAACTAATTCAAATCCAGTGTATGATAATGAAGTTCCTTTATGGTATTAAATTTGTTTTTTTTCAATGTGAAATGATCAATGATTTTTTAGTGCAGTCGTAGGGGATTCTAGAATAATCAAATTTTTTGAACATCTATTAGCTTGAAAGGAGAGCTGGGCCTCTCACTTTGACCATTCTAGAAATCCTGAATATCTCAATTACATATCTCACGAATAAGGGTTCTTGAAATCATGAATTCAAAGGCAAGAGGGGGCTTCCCCTCCTTCTGAAAGATTCTCATAGGTAGATCGATTGAAGAAGAAAGGAAATCAGGAACAAAGTGTGGTTCTTCAAGTTACCTGCATTTTCCTGTCATGGTTGATATGTGGTAAAAAAGGGTTGAGGGGTCATTGTATTCCAAAATCCCCACAAAACCTTAGATTCACCATTCCTACAAAATATATTGACAGTCACATGATAAGAATGAGATATCATGCTTTTATCTGCAAATTTATTAGAATATGGCCAATAGAAAAGGAGGTAGAACACTAGATACAGTGAAATTAGCAACCCAGGGGAGAGGTTGATTTGAGGCTAGGATTGAAAGGTTTTTTCACAGTTATTTTCTCAAACCTAGAAGACAAATATAGAATTTTTGAAAGAGGGCCCTATTTCCTAAACAATGAGGGCCTTAATATCAAACACTAGGAAGCTTGTTTCAACCCAGACAAGGAGGCATTTACAGCAACGCCAATATGGGTAAGATTATATTCTTTACCAGTTGAATTTTAGATACCGGAAATTATTGAAGGCATAGGTTAAGAATTGGGATGCTTTGTTAACGTTTCAGAGGTTAGTAAAAGGGGGGGGGGACATGTCTTATTCTAGGTTATGTGCATACATGAATATCTCACAACCGTTACCATATTTCATAGAGCTGGATTACCAGGGAGAGATTTGGAAACAACCCTTATATTATGAGCATGTTCCATTTAGATGTAGACATTGTCATGAACATGGTCACCTCATTAGAGAATGTCCCCTGAATAAGAAGGTGTAACTCTTTGGAGGCCATATGGAAAGTGACTGTTTCACAAGAGTTTCAAATCAATGTCGTAATAAAAGAAACTAACCATTTTCTAATACAAAGGGTTTTGAGGAGAAGAATTAATTCTCCCTATTGTAAGCTATGGAGGAGGACTCTTAAGATGTGGAGGCTACCCAAATGGATATTGTTCCAATAGAAAAAACTCAGGACAAGATGGATATGAAACACAAGTTGGAGGACAACGAAAACTCAAAAGGAGGTTATTATTTATTGGTGCTCCCAAGTTTTGAGGAAGTGGTTCCTCTAGTGGACCAAAATCTCTCAGAGCTCTAAAAATAAGAGAAACATTAGTCACTATGATAAATGATTGGGTAATGTAGGACCTGGGTGACTTATCCAAATAAGAGAAGGAGAGATACTCCAAAATGTATCTCCAATGGAAAACAAAGAGATAGTCTGCACCAGAAGACCCAATAGTTCAAGATTTTCAAGCCTTCAAAGATAAAGGAAAACAAATTATCTCTAAATACTTAAATAAGGAACCAAAGAAGAAGATAACTAAACCTAAGAGAGAAGCAAGGAAAAACATGGGAACAAATCAAAACACCTTAGACCAAACTCTAGTTCTATCGGAGAAGTCTTTAACTGTACCTAACCTCCCATAAATGAAAGTCCTTTCTTAGAACATAAGAGAAATCAATATCAGGGGAAAACAAAGATATCTTAGAGATCAAATCAGGAAGCAAAACCCAGTGATTGTTATCATACAAGAAACAAAATTATCAGAGGAGAAAAATAATGAAATAGTCGGTTTTTGTTGGAGAGGGTGTGAGCTTATGTCCATAAATACAACCGAGAACACAAGAGGATTAGAAATGTGGTGGAACCCCCAAATGGTATTATTCATGGAATGGTTCGCATCAACTAGAATTTTAATAGGTATATTTCATTCTATGGGAACAAAGGACTCTATCTTCCTCTCAGCGGTCTATGGACCCTCCAACCCTTCGGAAATAAGGTTTTTTATGAAACAATTGCAAAACATGCAACAAATGATAGGGAATACATTATGGATTGTGGGTGGAAATTTTAATATATGATATCACTACAATAGAAAAAGGGTGGTATCCATAGGTTGGATCCTATCTTTGTGGTTTTTGATGAATTGTTGGAAAATCTATGACTTGTCGACATTGAAACAATAAATGGATGCTTCACATGGAACAATATTTATGGAGGAAGGAAAACAAATAGCTTGCTACCTAGATCATTTTTTCTATCAGAAGAATTCCTAATGTTGGTGGAAAAGTTTAAGTTAAGTTTGACCCAGGGTTCGGCCTAGGTGCCAACAAAGTCTCCGTGTAGTCTAGCACTTTTCCGGAATTGTCACTCCCTTGGAGCAAAGGAGCGTCTCACCCAAGGCAAGCCAGAACCATAGAAAAGTGTTAGGTGTCTAGATTTATTTATTTAAACAACTTACACAACCATTGATGCATTCATTCGCAGCTATTTAAGTCATGCATTTAACTAGAAATAAACATAAGCAAAAAAAATTTAAAAGGGGGCATAAAGTACACAAACAATTGACATAACTCCCATTCTCCTTTTATTATTAAAATAGAAAAGCCCAATTACAACAACAATTCTCCATTACAACTTGCAGCACACTACAAACTTGAGGCCAGCATTACAATTCAAAACAACTATCAAAATTGATCACTACATATCATGATCTGCGTATAAGCAGTCATTTTCCCATATAACCTAGATCCTTAACATTACAACAAAATCTAGACTCTGCAGAACAATTCAAATTCTACCACACTGTCTGAACTCTGCAAAATTGTCTAAACTTTGAAAGACTCTCAAAACGTGTTTCTTGTTGTTCTTCATTCTCTTTTATAATTGTGCTTGCTTGATTTAGTCTTTGGTCCCTCACTTGCTTAATCCATGATTTTCAAATACTTAGTGCCATTAACTTGGTTCTCTATTGACTGAATCAAAATCAGCTCCTGGTTCTTTGGTGCGTGCCCTTATTTTCCACCGCACAAGTCCCAAAAGAAGTATTCCATTGTTGCTTTGATTTTTCGGTGTTCTGATTCTTACATCTATGTCCAAAATGTCCTCTGTAACTAATATTCCTTCAAAAATGAAGGACCCAACATGCCTCGACCACAACCCAATGACTTGCCCTAAAGTCAATGTGTTGTTGTTGCTGGATCTGAATTTTGTAAAGAGTGGCTTCCGCTTGGATCAACTACGGTACCTTCAAATGAAGGACCCAACTTTAGAATGTTTTGAAGAGCCAACTCTTTGAATGTTGTAATGGTGAAACAAAGGAGTTCCATGAGTCCAACAACATTTTGCTTGAAATTTCTTCCGTTTTCTATGCACTAATATCAGTGGGTTGTGACTACACGAGTTCCTGGAGCTCCTAATCAACAATAATAGAGAGTGTTGTCAAAGTGAGGAAGTGTTTATGTGCTTCTAAGCGTAGGTCATGGAAAAATTTCTTTGTTACTTGAGCCGCGTATTCCAATTGGTTGATCTGGGAATCTATAACATCATCTTGATCAAGTAGTTTTTTCTTTACCTCTAGATCAGTAGTTACAAGTGCTTGCTAGAACAGTTGTTGAACATTCTCGTGCAAGGGATCAAGAGCTACATTATTCTTCGTCAGAATGCCACCACCATCTGAAATTTGGTAGAACATGTGTTGAGACTCCTGCATAATTTGTGGTAGAGTGTCATGAACAAAAGTGGCAGTATGAATGTCATCATCAATCTAATCCTGATAGAGTGCCGAAGGGTCTGATGAAGACTATTTCATAGTGGTGACAGTGTCCTAGAGCTTGGTATGGTTGGTAACCAATTTCTTGCACGCTGTTTAGTCAATTTATTGTTATCTAAATTGCTAGTATTAATTGTCAACCCGGGGCTCGTAAGCTGATGAAGTGAGGGTGTACTATATGTACTTAAGTAAATTTCTTAGAGCTTTTGTTGTTTAGGGGTGTTGCTTATGATTAACTTATCTTCCTAAAATGGAATGATGATTATAGACAAATGAGTGCAAGTGTGTGAAAGGTGATTTCTAATTGCTTGCTGAATTTGTAAGAGAAAAGAACTTGAAAGAAATGAATAAATCAAAATGACTTGAAAGTAAATGACCACAATCCAATGGCATTAGTCTCTATCCATACTGCTGCAAATAAAAGAAATAAGAAAATCACTTCAAGGATTTTTGTTAGTGATGATCTCCTTCTAACTCCCTGCTTCTACCGCCATTGCATAAAACACGATTAGAAGGTAGCTGAAGACAAATCCAAGAATTGATAAAAACTCTAATCTACTCTATTTGACAAATTGTAACACTACTAAGCCTTTTCCAACATACTGCTTCTACATATGTGATTATGTGTAACAAGTGGAAAAAAAGTGTTAGTATCACAAGCCAAGTCTACTCAAATACAAGCTGCAATTAATCAATGTTCTGTTCTCTTGAAAAATAAGCCATTCATGATAAAGAGAGCATAAATTAGTTAGCATCCAACTTGTAAAACTACACTAAAACTAGTCTAGAAAAAATAGAGTAAAGAGGGCAGCATTATGAACAAGCCAACTGCAACTACCATTAGACATTAAAGCAAATACACACATGAAAATAAATCCCGGGCTAAAAGAAACCTGCAAAGAAATAACACCGATCAGCTTGAAAGAAAGGAAAAACAAGTAAATGAAACTATACATGCTTAAGGAAATGAATAAGCAAATAAAGAGATACTACACATAAAATACTTTACAGCGGCAGAAATGAGCAGGGGCCCTCTGTCCATTCAGCCACAAGGAAACTTATAGATCTGGAAACTTCAAAACAGTGCTATGTCTATTCCTCCATTTGCAGAAAGTGTACAAAACAGAGTGCTAGGATAGAACTAAAAACACAGAGTTCACAACGCTCTTAAATTTAACACAGGTTCATAAATTACAACTGATAAAAAGTCTAATGAGCGTATAGAGACGCAGCTATTTATAGAGATTTCTAAGATAGCCTACTCGTACAACTGATTAACTGAAAAACAACAAACTATCATGCATATTTATGGTCCCTTGACACTTCATACGGCTGCGTGGATGAGTGTAGTGGTTCTGTCGTCATGGGTAATAAATCCCATGTTGGATCATGTCCCCTGCCACCTGTAGATCGTGGACAAATCACCGTTTAAGATGACGTGACCAAACAGCTCACAATCACCGCTAAACTGCCTTGAGTTGACCGTGACTTGCCCAGCTTTGACCGTGGACAAAGATGATGTGGATGGCCAGAAAAA